>CAUYPK010084938.1:0-28225 GCA_963574355.1 Loris lydekkerianus | reverse complement strand
TACATGGAGCCTTTAGGGTTTCTAGGTAAACAATCATCTTTTCAGAAAACAGAGAAGGTTTTAATTCCTCTTTTCCAATTTGAATTTCTTTTTTTTTTTTTTTTTTTTTTTTTTTTCCTTGCCTGATTTCTATGACTAGTACTTATAGTAGCATGTCGAATAAGAGAGGAAAAAGTAGGCATCCTTGTCTGGTTAAGATCTTAGGGAGAATGCTTTCAAGTTTTCCTCATTAAATATATTTTCCTCAATTAAATTCTAATTTTTTTCTTCTCCATTTTTAATATTAATGATTTGAAGGTTCAGATGCTTTGCATAGTTCCATAATTTATTATTATTATTATTATCATTGTCTGATTGGATTAATTCAAAAGATGTCTACAAGTTCTAAGATTTTTCTCTTTGATATAGTTTATTATTGTAGCTTTCAACTGTATTTTATAATTATGTCAATTAATTTTTCATTTCTAGAAGTAATTTTTTGTTTTTCTTTAATATACCTATTGCTTTGGTAAATTTATTCACTTATATATCCTGAATTGATTTTCTGATTTCTTGGTATTAGTTTTCACTTCTCTCTCTGAACTTCTTTACAATCAATATTTTGAATTTCTCATCTTGAATTTCGGAAATTTTGTTTTTATAAGGATCTTTAACTAAAGAACTGGAGTGATCCTTTGGGGGCATCATAACACTGATTTTTCATACTACTCTAATTGTTATGCCGGTTCCTTCTCATCTGGACAATCGTCATTTCTTAGTTTTGTATTTACTTTCATTTGGATGTGACTTGCTTCTCACCTTGAGGTTGTAACTGTAACATGTTGATTAGGGTTGTTTAGGTTTGCTTCTGGGTGTTTTCAGGGACCAAATCTTTATGTAAATTTTCTAGTTATAGGTAGCCTTAGTGTGGTGGTTTTCATAAATGCCAGTTGCAATAGTGGTGTTCTAGGCACCTGACTAGGCTCTCAGCCTCCTGCAGAGATGGGGTGGCAGAGATCTTTACAAGCTCTGTGCATTTGAGTGAGCAGATTTTGTATTAAATTGTGCAGCTCTACCTCCATGCCAGGAGGTGGCGCCCGCCAGTTAATGTCAGCTGTGGCAGTAGCTGTGGTGTGTATGCTTGATCTCTGTTTACTTGGAACTCTAGTCCTGTGAAGGGAGTGCTGGTGGTTGGGGAAGTGGGGTCAACTCTTACACAAGCAGTAAGATCGCACACCCTACTCACCCTTCAGGTCTGGCACTGGGTGCTTCTCCCCAACTAGATAGCCTGCCAATCTCAGTTAGGTGCGTCCCCCAATGCAGCTTTCACTAACTGGCAAGACTTCTGTAAAGCGCCTGTGAGTTAGGATGAGAATGGCCTCCTTCTATTCATGCTGGAGTCTGGGAGCATGTGCAAAGACTCCCTGCCACTCCCTAATCAGATCCAAAGCATGTAGGGCCAAGGGGCTCCCTGTGACTTGAATTGCTGGCTCCCCAGTGGGTCGGAGAGCATTTCAGGCTCTAGAAACTAAGTTTTCCATTGGACCCACAGTACAGGCTGTTCTCTGCCACACCTTTCAAATTCTCTGGCGTTTCTTTCCCTCTTCTTGTTATGTTCTTTCTTGGATAAAAGTTCACAGTGTGATTCTCTACACACTATTTTGTTATTTCCAGGTAAGCGAGATGAGCTAATAAAACCTCTAATCCATCATCTTGCAAGAGAAACAACAACAAAAAAAGGCTTTTGACTTTTTTTATCTAGCGATCAGTAAGCAGGTTTTGGGCATCTTTTATGTTCACAGCCCTATACTAGATACACTTCTCAAAAAATATGTATGGCTGTTCTCTGCCTTCAAAATGGCCAATTGCCTTATACCTCTTTCCATCTACCACCTGCCCAAACACACACCACCGTCCTAATGCAACACATCATCATTTCTTATGATTATTATTATTACTACTACTATTTTGAGACAGAGTCTCACTTTGTTGCCCTGGGTAAAGTGCCATGGTGTGATAATTCTTACAGGTATTATTGAAACAGCTCCCAGCCTGATGTCTGCATTAGGTTCAAAAAATGCACTCATCAAGTTATAGAAGTTCTCTTTAGTATTTTGTTTAGAGTTTGTTATGGGTGGATGTTAAAACTTCTCAAATAATTATTCTCCACTTTTTGAGATAATTGTGGGATTTTTTTTATCTTTAATCTGTTAATATGATAATATGTTTAAATTAATTTTCTAACGCTAAATCAAGCTTGATTATCTTGGGGGCGGGAAATCCAGTTGGTTATAATAGATTCTCATTTTTATATACTACCAGACCACTGGATTAGGTAAAGTGATATTTAGTTTATGTTTTTTTGAATCTGTAGTCATGAGAGAGATGGCTTGTAATTTTTCCTTTATACTTTTAGTTTTGTTATCACGATTGTTTTAGTCTTGTAAAATGAATTTGGAAGTATTTCCAGATTCTAAAAGAGTTTATTTAAGATTGGAATTATTTGTTCCTTGAACATTTGCCAAAACTTATCCAGATAACTATCTGAGCCATTGTTTTATTGTAAGTATATTTTAAACTACCTAGTTTGATTTCTTTAATGTTTATAAGAATGGTTAAGTTTTCTATTTCTTAGTCAGATTTGGTAAGCTTTATAGGAATCTTTCTGTTCTACCTATGTGTTCATATTTTTTGATAAAATGTTATTCTTAATATTCCTTTTATGTTTTAAATCTCTTCAATAGCTGTATTTATGGTTTTCATTTTTTGACTGGTTTTGGCAGGCATTTGTATATTTTATTAGTTTTTTAGTGAAGCACCTTTTGGCTATGTTGAATCTCATCTAATTTAGTGTATTAATGTTTCCTTGGAAGTACCCCAGGGATCCATACCCGTGGAAGGGGTGAGAAGGAAGTAGTACGGGGCAGAGGAAAACATTGAGCAGCGACATTGGCCTCATGAGACATTCCACCAACCCCATGGGTAACTCTGGAACTCAAGTGACACATTGGGCCAAAATGGCTGGGTTTGTGCCTACGTCTCGATCAGTCATTGCATGTGGGCTACAAAAGAAGCAAAAGCTTGGGCAAGGCACTTGCCTGCATTTTAGACATTCCAGGAAGATGATGCCAGCTGCATGCAGTAAGCTAGCAACACTTTCAGAAGTCAGAGAAAGTGTCTTCCCTTGAAACATCACCTTGTTCAATGCAACTTTATTATGTTCTTTGCTTTTTCCACTTTTTCCCCCATCTCAAAAATTAGATATTGACCTTATCACTATTCAACTATTCTTCATTTTTCATATGAGAATTTGCAGCTAATTGTTTTTCTTTTTCTTTTTTTTTTTTTTTTTTAATTGTTTTTCTAAATACTGCTTTAGCTTCATCCAACTTGTTTTGGCATATATTGTCTTCATTATTGTTCAGTTCTATATATGAGTTACCTAGGAATGAATTTCTGAATTTCCATACATAACAAATTTTATAGTTATATACTTACTATTTTCTAATCAATAGAATTTGCAATAAGTTCTTCAGCTTATAGCTAAAGTGACAATTCTGAAATGGAAATCTGTTTGAATCACTGCAAGAATTAAAAACTTTTCAGAACCTCCCCGTCACTCACAGAATAAAGTCTATACTATTTAATGAATTTAAAGGCTCTTACCTCTCTCTTACTACTACTAAACCATTTTGCTATTATTTAACCTAAATTTATTTTCATTTCATCCACCAAAATATGATCTTGCCTTCAGGCCTGTTGCCTTATTGCTTCTCCATAAATCCTTCCTTCTTTCTTTTCTTCTTTCCTTTCTTCCTTCCTTCCTCCCTCCCCTCTTCCTTTCTTTTTCTCTATACCCTGACTTTTGCCTTGCCTTTTTTCTTGCCTTTTTTTCTTTTCTTTTTTTTTTTCTTTTCTTCTCCTCTCCTCTCCTCTCCTCTCCTCTCCTCTCCTCTCCTCTCCTCTCCTCTCCTCTCCTCTCCTCTCCTCTCCTTTCCTTTTTGGTCTAATTTATCTCCTCTCCTCTCCTCTCCTCTCCTTTCCTTTTTGGTCTAATTTATCCATTAGGTGTAATCTGGATACTTCTACATTTTGAAAATTTTCTCTTAGTAGCCTGCATAAATTAGGGTTTTTATCTATGTGTTTTTAGGATGTTTTCCCCATATATAGACCTTACTTACCTCACTATATTGAAATTGTATATAGAACGTATCTTTTAGCTGTACTATAAACTCAATGAGGGCAATGTGTGAGTGTGTGTGTGTTTTTTAATTATATTTATAGTTTGGTATTTTTTATACATAAGTATTCAATTTATGTTTATCAAATAATAACAAGCAATTATTAGATATTTTCTATTTGTTAAAAATGGTGCAAAGGTTAGTATGGTAGGCAGAATAGTGGATTTTCACAGATGTCCACATTCTAATCTCCAGAACCTACAAATACATTGTTGCATGACCAGGGGGAATTATGGTTGCAAGTGGAATAACAATCGCTAACTAATCACCTGACATTGAGGTGAAGATAATGTCTTGTATTATCTCTGTGGGCCCAGTGTAATCACAGGACACTAACAGGTGAAAGAAAGAGATAGAAGAAACAATGGCAGAGTGATGGAAGATGAGAAAGTCTCAATGGGCCAGTGCTGGCTTTGGGGAGAGAAAAGTTCTCTATTCCAAGGAATATAAGAATTCTAGAAGCTGGAAAAGAGAAATAATCAGACTCTCTGCCAGTGTTTCCAGGGAAAGCACGTGGTTCTATCAGTACCTTGTTATCCTGTAAGACCCATATCAGATACCTAACCTCCAGAACTATAAGATAATACATTTGTCTTTGTTTAAGCCCTGAAGTTTATAGTCATTTGTTATAGCAGCAGTAGAAAGCTCATACCTAGGAATATCTGAAAATGTGAATATGGCTTTGGAATTGGCTGTAGGCCAGAGTCTGAAAGAATCTTAAGTAGCATGTACAAAAAGTCTCTCAGTAAAAATATGAATGTTAATAACTCTGCTAGTGAGAAGAAAATGAGGAACATAATAGAAACATCACATTATTATCTTAGAGACTCCCTAAATTGCTATATATAGACTGTTGGTAGGAATATGCATGGATTTTAAAGCCCATGCTGGTGAGTGCTCAGATGGGACTGTTATTGGAAATTGGAGGAAAGAGGGATCCTTTTTATATCATATCGGAGTACTTACCAGAATTGTGTTCTGAAATTATGTGTAAAGTTAAACTTGTAAATAATAAACTTGGATAATTATCTGAGGAAATTTCCAAGCAAAATGTTGAAAGTTCAGCTTGGTTTCTTCTTGCTAACTACAATAAAATGTGAAAGGAAAAAGATCAATTTCAGGAAAACTGTTAAGCAAAAAAGTCTTTCTCCAGGACTTGATGAGAAATTCTTAGCCTATTTATGTATTTAAAAGACCTCAGGGATTGGTATAGTGGGTAGAAGAAAAATACAAAAAATTTAAATTATTCTAAAAAATTGATGTGAGAACGTTGAGTTTCAAAGAGAGTCAAAGTAGGTGGGTTGAAAGTGTTCACAAAAAAGACAAGTGTAGAACATAAGAGAAAATGGGATAGCAAGAGATTTTAGTAACATGCTGACAAGCTGTGCACTAAGGAGACATGGTAATCAGTAACAAGTTTCCAAAAGCTTAGATGACCCAGGAATAGAGGAAATGAAATACCTATCAGCCAGGTATTAATTTTTTGTGTAATTTCCTCAACCAGTGGTCTCAAACCACAGTCCTATAGGATGTTTCTGGGCTAAAACTGTCATCAAATCTGCTAGAAGGAAAGAAACATTTAAATTCTACAGGACCCAAAATGAACACTAATGAAATGAGGTTAGAGACAGAACAGAAGAAAAAAAAAACTAGGTAAAATGTAACAAAAGTAACTAGAATTGTAGTTTCTAAAAATTTGATCACTTCCTGATGATCTTGGAAATAGCTGGGAAAAAGTTAGGATGAGAGAAAATTTTCAATTTCCTTCTCTATAGGATATCATGTCTGGCGTTGATTTTGTTTGGAGAAATCAAGGTCAGAATGACCTCAATAATCAGAAAAACTAGGGACACTTAAGCATCTGATATCTGGATCCACTAAAAAAATTTGATCCAAGTGAACATTTATCTATTTGCTTCACCATCAAGAAAAAGAAAATAATAATGGTGCCCATTTGAAATAGTCCATTTCCATTTCCTACTGTTCAACTATGTAAGAATTTAATGTTAGGACCCTTTTCAGGTGTCAGTAAGGAAAGTGATGCATTCCAAAGAGGATGAAACACGATATAGACAAGTAAATTGTGCAGAGGCTTTGGCCATGACATTTACTGTAATGAGTTCATTCTCCCCCATGGTTACTGGAGGCTTTGACTGAGACAGCCCATTCATAACCATATGTCTAGAGAAATAATTGTCTGTACCAGGTTTGCTAATTTCTAGGAGCCAGATGAGCTTTTCCCATCTCAACACAGAGCTACTTGTGGCAGAATTGAACATCATCAGCAATTTTGAGAATTTTACATTGGTCATACATTATATTCCTTAACACTGTTAAATATATTTTGCTGTATGGCACATTTTAGAGAGGCATACAAGTTAAATTTATTCTTCAATGTTTTGGTTTCAATTTATTCCTCTCTCTTGTCCCCCAATTTATAAAACAATAGCTTTAAATAAGTATTTATAGAAATAAACCCCTCATCATCTTGTCATATTAATGCTATTATCCTTGTTTAAGTGTATCTTAGTTTTTGCATTTAATTTCATTTTATATACTTGTAAGCTCTACATGCATATTGTGGTATGTTTTTCTATTTTTTTCTTAAGGTTGTGTTGCAAATATTTCCACATGCTTTCACAGTCTACATGATTATTATTCTTAAAGTACATCGTATATCATGATTTATAAGCCACATAGGGCCTTTATATTGTATCAAAATTGCTACTATGCATAATGCTAGAGTAGATTCTTTCATGCTTACTGCTCCTTTGCTATAGAGCAATTTCCTTAGCATAAATTCACTGAAACCAAATGTTTTCTTCAATCCACTACTGCCTGTTTTTTGAGCCCATATTAACTAATATTTCTTGATTGACAAGACAGGTATTAAAGTGTGTGCCTATGCACACATGAGCACAATAAATAACTTGGGTTTGTTATTCCTATTGCTTAATGCAAACGACTGTCGTCCTTTAATATGTTTTACTTAGAGGGCACAATTTCTTCAACATATAAAACATTGTCTGGCACAGTCAGGTTAATTTTCTGACTTTTAGTTTTAAAATGCATTCTGGAATGGTTGGCATTTATTTTTGTTGATTTGATGGGTCATTGTTGTTGACAGTGACATTCTTCTAGAATTCAGATTATTTTCAAAATCACTGTCTATTTGTATATACTATTGGGGAAGTCATATACCAAGAATGCTATAGAAAATTAGAACCTGATAAAAGAGGCTATTGTGAACCCTACTCCAGATAATACAATGTTTGGTGATTGCAATGACAACTAAAAGCTGAAGGAGTCATTGACTGAGATATTTTTATTTCCCAGAAATATAGTTAATTTGGATATGCTAACCAATTACTTCCCCTTGATCATTCTGACTTGGTTAAGGAAATCGAGCAGTAGGACTGGGTATTAGAGGATTAGCTTCTGAGAGACTAAAATGAAGCCTCTTTGTGAAAACACAATGAAGAATGAGATGAATGGAAAGGATCAGGTGTTCATATACTTACTCTAGGTTTTCAAATGTTGGCAACCAATTCAGAAGAGCAAAACACAGCTTCCGAACTCTTCTATCAGAAACAGATTGCCCAGATGGTGTCACCCCCAGATCTGTTCCCAGAAGACTTAGTGCTACCTAAATTATATTGATATAACTTAATCTCTTTTGTTTATTGTACACTTTCTGAGAGTGCAGAGTTTATCTTTTTTTTCTTTCTTTGGTCATATATATACCTTAAAACCTAGCAGACCATGGGAAAAGTCATTGAATATATGAGGAAAAAGTTGGCCTATCTCAGTGGTAGTATCTAGCCCTTTGGATTTCATAGTTCACTCTATATTTTCAAAGTAAGTTTAAGAGTCACCTGGGCTACAAATTTGTATCCTTTAAAATTTAAAAAGAAAAGTCACAACAAAAATTTATACTTCTGGCAAATCTCTACTGGACCCAAACCTCCACAAAAAATAAAAATGAACTAAAATAAGTGAATAAATGAATAAAATGATGACCTAAAATTAATGGTATGTGAATTTGAGTATGAATGAAAACTGGCAGATTTTATAGGGGAGATATAAAAACTTGGAGAAAAGGATTATATGGGGTGAGTTAGCCTCTCTACAGCTTTTTTCAAAGGGTGAGTTTGGACCAGCAGTGTCAATATCACTCAGGAACGTCTCAGAATGAGATGAGAAAGATTGGGCCCAGATATCAGAGTTTTAAATCCTCCAGGCAATTTTTATGCTTGATAACATTTAAAACCTGCAGTTTTAATATGTGCATCTGTTACATTCAACTAGTTATCGTCTCGGTGTATCTACGATCTTGTAGCATCCATGGTGGCATATAGCAGAAATTGTTTCTGGATGACTTAACGTAAAAAACAAAATAAAAAGAAAGTATTAGAAGTTTACCTGTGGATAATTTCCAGAATCAAATGAAGAGATAAACAAGCAGACCTCAGGAAGAGTAACTAAGGAAATTGGCTCCCTTGGGGGGTATTTTCAAATTGACATTTCTTCAATCACCTTCTCTCCTAGTGTGATTTAGTAAGACTTAGAATGCTAGCACATAGTTTTCCAGAGACAGAGAGAGGAGAGGTTGGCATTATAACTGACAGTCCCAGGAAGTCTCCGGAGTATACTTAACAGTTCTAGGAAGAGAGACATGGCAGACAAAACACTCTAGGAAGGCAGTGGCACATGGAGTTTGTCATTAGACATGTCCAGATTTAAGTCTCAACTTTGCTGCTTATAATCATTGATAATTTGGAGAAATTAGTTAACCTGCCTGAGCATTAGCTGCAAAATGAGCTCGTTTTACATGAGGATTACAAAAAATGTAAATAAAGCTTCTGGCACATAGTAGGTAGTATCTTTTATTGGGCCCCACCACCAATCTTTGGATCATCAACTTTTATTTATTTCACATCCATAAGTTTGGGGAGGGTTCCTTGGATACCGCCTATGCACTCCTTACTGTTACCCAATGGTACCCTAAGGGTCAGAACAGTTTAATACTCTTCCTAACATGCCCTATACTTCCAGAGATTAAATTCAGCTATAGAGGATTTATCTGAAGGTGGGGGAAAGTTGCCTTTGAAATAAAGTCATTATGAACTGTCCTATCTGCTGTATTCCAGCAAGCAGAATGAGTCACCATTTCCCTACCCACATGTATGTGTAAACACAAAGCAGGGTTAAGCAACTACCTGTTCTTTCTTTATTCTCTGTGGCCTTAACCTGCTTCTATGGCAGCAGTTTGGGAAATGATAAAAAAAAAATGCAATGATTGCATGACCTAATTCAGGCCTGGCGCTTCAAGTAGAAAACATGTATGGGCATCTCTGTTACATACACACACTCAGAGCCCCAGAGAAATCAGCAGGGATTTTGAAACAGGTCCTTGTGGAAATGAATCCAGGGCCCTACACCTACTCATTACATAACTTGAGGTTAAAGAAACAAAGCCATGTGAATGGGTGTGCCTGGGTGTGCAAGCCACAGAGAAATAGGCAGAATATTCAGAGCCCTGCCCCACCCTTACTAAGCAGAAAAAGAAACTCAGAAAAAAAGATATTTATTTACTTATTTATTTCTCATGGGTGGCTAGAAGGTTATCTTCACTAAAGGGTCACGTGAGAGAACTAAAGAGAAGGTTAGCACCTCTGAGCACCTACTATGTTAGAAAACAGACTTGGTAATTTTGCTAAGGTTGTCTCAATCTTCACAATATCACCATTCGATGTAATAATCCCCAAATCATTTATGAAAAAAATGGAAGTTCAGAAAAATGAAATTAAATTGTTAATGAATGGAAATGGCCAGCCCATAACTCCCATAACTGAGCTCTGCATGGCCTCAGGTGCACCTTCAAGCTCAGCATCTTGATGACTATGATGGGGAAACATGGTCAGGCTTCCTGTCCTGTTCAGCTCTCTCTCAGAGAGGTGGTATGAGATGAGATTTAGATCGTCATTCACTTTTACTTGATAGACACTCACTGCCCACAAGGAATGCATCTTCCTTCTGTTATATCTTTTTGGAGCAGATAAAGGTGTTCCCCATCTCTAGTAGTCTGCCAAATAGAAGGAGAGTTGCATTTGAAACAAAGAGATAAACATCAGGGCTTCTTAACCTTGCATTCGTATTTGTAGAAAACCCTCAGCCAGAAAGAAGAAAATGGACTCAAGAGACAAAGGCATTTGCTGTGTCATCCATGTACCATATGTTTTTCTCTTACTTTTTATATTTCAATCATAACAGTGCAATGACCATGAAGAGATAAGTTAGCCAATGCCCTCTAAAATCCAGTCAGTGACCAATCAAATCAAAGGATGGAGAGCCAACATTTTAAAATAATTTATTTCTTCCTGTACTCATGCATTCATTTATTCACTTGAACACAAGAAATAATTATTGGTAGATTATTTCATGCCAGGCATTATACTTATTGTAGGTATTAAAGAGATGATTAAGTCCTGGACCTATATTTAAGGATTCTAAGCCTAGCAATGAAAACAGAAAAGCAATGAAACAGATCCACGCAAAGCATCAAAGACTCGAGAGGGCGTGCTCCTCTGAGAGAGGAGATCTGACAATTCTAAGAAGTATTACCTGTGCTGGGGCCAAAAGGGAGGGAGGGACAGCTGCTCCCAACAGAGAAGTGAGGGGAGTCAGTGCCTCAAGCAGGAGAACTGTGTTGTAAAGGCAAAGAGGCATGAAGGGGTTTGGCCTTTGGGAAAAGATAAGGTAGTAAAAAAAATTTAGACTGTGACACTTGAGGAAGTGATAGAAGTTGAAGTTGGAGAATAAATAGATACATCAAGAAAGAGGTTAAAGATTCACTCAGGACCTCAAAGTTTATCAAGTGGTAGGCATGGAACTCTACGCTTTTGGCACAAAGTATGGAGAAATGTCCAAACTTACTTCTTTTATAAATAGGACTTTAATCTTCAGGAACTTTTGAAAACTGTGTAAAGAATTGAAGGCCTTAGTATATAGTTCCTTGTGATAAAGCCGTATTCAGTCATTTCTTATGAAGCTGATGTCTTTTATGATGATTCTCCTGTGTGGTAATGCAAACTATATTGCTGACTGGTAAGAAACGTGGAATAAGGTCTAGTGTATGATTAAAGTTAAATTAATCTTTTCAAAGGTCATGTTTCCTCACCCATTTACTTTTTATGTGTCTATTGGCATGTGCCCCACTATTTAGCTTCTCCTTCTCTCTGTTTCTCTCCCTGAGCCAGTGTCCTCTCTCAGAACATGTGCTTTTAGATGCCCAAGTCACCATGCAAGAAGTCCGAAGACTCTAAATCTACTGTGTTGTGGAGACCATATGAAGAGGCAGTACCAAGCCCAGGAAGCCCTGGGTCAGCTATTCTGACCCTAAGCCTTTTTAGTGTCCTTAGTGCAGACACCTGACCACATAATCCTTTGAGATGACTATAGCAGTCACTATCTGACTGCAACTTCAGAAGAGACCCTAATTTAGGAAAGCCTAGTCAGGATGCTCCTGACTTCCTGACCCTCTGAAACTTAGAAATAATTGATGACAATTGTTGTTAAAGATACGAAGTTACAGAATTATTTGATATCCAGAAATGAGTGATACAGATCGTGTATGGTCTTTTGAGTGAAAAAGCCAAATGATACAGATCACTGCTACTTAAGTGTCTGCCTCTCTGTGTCTTTGCCCTGTTGGCAATTCTTTCTTCTCTTCATCTATATGACATTGTAAAAGCTTGACGTTTCCCTTCAGATTCCAACTTATCAATGAATTTTTCCCTGATTGTCCTAGTCCACAATGATCTCTGCCTTCTTTGAGGTCAAGCCCAGGTATCCATAGACCCACCTGAAAAGAGACACATGCCCAGGCCCCTACCACAGACCTGCCAAGTTTGAAGTGACAGGGTTGGGGACCACACATCTCTACTGGTCTGTCATCATTTGGTGGGCTGGTGTGGATCAGCGCTTGGAAATAATTCATCTGGGCCACAAATATGAGCATAAGACTACTTACTGCCTTGTAATATTCTCTCATTGCAATGAATATAAATCCTTTAAAAGTATAATTCCATTCCTTTTCTTATTCTCTTAATAAAGATTTATCACGCACTTGCTACTTTCTGGGCATTGTACTAGGTGCTGGCAATACAGAAATGAGTAAGCATGAGGCTGTATCTCAAAGTGATCTCAGGCAGCTGCTGCAGGGCAGAAGACTGGGCAATGACTCATGGAGGGAGCTGGAGAGGGGATGAAGTAACATGCTCAGCTGAAGCTTTTATAAGCACAGTCATCTCGGCAAACAGGTAGGACCAGGGTGAGAAGACTGCTTAACATCTGCCCTCCATCCTTAGTCTCTTTCCTTTTCATGCACAAATCGTTTTCCCACTTCAAGGCTTTCTTTAGTATTTAACCTAAGCTGATTTTACTATACAAAATTATATTCAGGATGGACCAATTTGTTCTCTGAAGTCTATACCCTACATGGGATCTCTTTGCCCACAGGAGAGTCAATACTCTATTGATTCATTTTTAAACCACATATTAAGTACTTACCAACATGCCAGGTTTCTCTGCTAACTAATTTTCTCCTTTCTTTGCTCAGAGCAACTCTTTGAAATTAGTACTTATGTTTTCCTTCTTGGCCACCCATCTTGTCCTTTATTTTCCACCTGTCTTTGTATGTATCTCACTCCAAAGACATACAAACCATCATCTATGCTTAGCCTGAATCCAGGTAACCCAGTTATCTACCACCTGAGAACATATTTTTGAACATTATACTTAAACCCAATTTACTTAAACACAATTGTCACAGCCTTAGTGGCTTAAAACATAATTTGTTGTGTTACAGTTCTGGAGGTAAGAAATCCAAGACAGATCTTACTGGGTTATATCAAAATGGTGGTAGGGCTACATTCTTTCTGAAACCTCTAGGGAAGAATTCATTCTCATGATTTCTCCAGCTTCTAGAAGATGTCTGTATTTCCTGGCTTATGGACCCTGCATCCAACATCAAAGCAGAAGTATAGCATTATAGCATTCTCTCTCTTCTGACATTCTTCTTCCCACTTGTAAGAACTCTTTTGATTGCATTGGGCCTGCGTAGATAATTTAGGATAATCTCTCTAATACAATGTTCTTAACTTGGGCACATCTGCAAAGTCCCTTTTTCCATGGAAGGTAAAATATTCACAGGTTCTGGGGGAATTAGGATGTGGATATCTTTGTGGTGCCGTCATTCTGCCGGTTACTCTCCAAATTTCCTTAGTAGTAAGCAGTACTGTTGTTTCTAAGTTATCCTTTCTAATTCCATCAAACACGTTTTATCCAAGGATCAGAGGAAAGGAAGCCAGAGTTCACACTGGAGCTTCCAGGTGTTCTTTCCAGAGTACAATTGAATCTAATAGTACAGAGTATTTATTAACCTATTGTTGGGTATTGTTATCTTTCTTGATGATGTACTGCTACTAAGTCTAACTGTCAACATTGCAGTTATCCTCAACCATTAAGTCAGTTGCTCAGATCACCCCCCCACCCCACAACGATTTTGTGCAGTTCTTTCTCATCTGTGTCTATTCTCACCGTTATGTGGAATTTATCTTTCTAGACCATGTGGCCTACTTATGTCCTCCATATCTTTGCCGCCACTGAAAACTGGTTGATATTTGAAGATACCATATTTCCTATAATCTTCTAAATGCAGGATGATAACTAACCCTGATACCCCCCTCTTGATGCTCTTCATCTTAGATTCCATACTCTACCTTTAACCACTGTTTTGCTTGTTCCTTTCTTAGATCTTCAGTGGAATTCACCCTATCTAGGGGTGAATCTCTAGTGACTTTTCTCTGCCTATCCCTGTATTCTGAGAGGACTGAGAATAAGTAACATAACTGAGTGAAGTTGCACCATTATTATCTCAAGGTCACCAACCATTATCGGTTCCTCAACTTCACGCCCTGACCTAACAATATTTCTCTAGAAACTTCCTTTTCCTTCCCTCTTCAGGACTGTCATGCTGTAGGCATACTTCAAGGCCTCACCCAATTGCCATCTCCTTACCTAAGCAATGCTTAAAACCAACAGCCCGAGTTGTTACCAATGCCTCCCTCTTGCTAAATCTAAGAGGATTTGTACAAATTTTCTTGGAATATGTGAACATTCTCCCTTGAAGCATATCATACATAGTTCTTTTCTTTGTGAGTCTATAAGCTTTTAAAAGCAGGTTATATACTTTTTTCAACTCTTTCACTTTCTTCCTTCCCTATACACTAGTCTTACTGCACAGTAGGTTCCAAATGCAAAGTTACCGAATGCATGCATGAATGAATGATTTAAAGACATCTAAGTTTTCTTCAGTGATGCCACCGTGACAAGTTGGAAATTCACTTAACCAGGGTTCTGAAAGCAAGTATCTTCCTCCAACAGCATACTTCTCCTTAATAGGAGACTCTGAATATCGGTTAAAAGAAAAATCTCCAGTCACTTGTAGTGACAAGTTTCCTTTCTGAAGCTTGTACATTCTTGTTCTCAAAACAAAACAAAAAAGATATACATGAAGTGTATATATCAATATATTTGGGCGGACATATAAATATTTTCATAAACAAGACCTTGACATTGAAATGTCATGTGTCTTCAGCAATGTGCAACGGCAGTCCCATTCCCTAAATTATTTTCAGATCCCACATTTCTGGTATATAAGCTTTCCTTGAAGAACCAAAGGGAGAGTGGAAATAAAGTGAGGTAAGGAGAGGTTTGAGAAAGAGATGCTTCTAAGCTAAAAGCACAAAAAATGAAATACTCATTCCAGAAATGAGGCTCCAAGTGCGTTTTGACAGTGTTTCAAAGCCATCATGCTTCTCTGGTTCCTACATGCACCAGCCCGAGAAAGTTTCACTATTCTCACCGAAACCAAAGATACTTCAGATTTATGTGATCCACACCCTTGGAATCAAGGCATTAACATGTTCTGCTAGAGGCAATGAAAAGCTTAACATCTCTCTTTCAAAAAGGAAGAGTTTCCTGTAAAACAAATAGAGTCAGTCACGGGTGGAGCAGGTCCAGGTTATTACAAGAACTCACATGGCTCAGAGGAGGTCAGCTAAGAAAGGTTTTCTGCTTGTTTTCACCTCTCTCTCTCCTTCCCTCATGGAACCTCAGGGGTTCCTCAACATTAGCAAAGTGAGCTTCAACAGCTCAGCAGACGGCAGACCATCGGTATGTTTGTAAGTGCTTCAGAGCTTTAGCAAAACATTCTTCTTTTGTCTAATTTTCCCCACTCAGGGGCAGGTATGTGACTCAGCTTCATCAAAAGCCTGGGAATCCACTGATGGTGGGTAATTGTCTTTTAATGCCAGGTTGAGGAGCTCTTGAAGCACTTAACTATTGTGAACTAATTAAGCTACATATAAACGTTCACTTTCCCTGGCTAAAGACCAAGTAGAAACTAAGGTCATCAACATTTGCTAAGATTCAGTTGTTTGTTATCAAAGTTCATCATTTTTGTTTGGCTTATGTAAGGTGTGCTTTCATTAAAGTCACCAGGATACATGAGAAAGTATGAAATCAAGTAAATTTTCCTACAGTAACAATTCTTAAACATGGCTTGTGTCCCTCTGAGGTGCTTACACAAATATGTCACTCGAGGTCAGGGTACAGGGTTCAAACTACTCTGATGCTCCCACCTAAGGATGACTTGCTTCCCACTCTCCTTTTGCCATAGTGATGTCACTATTACTTTTAGAATCCCATAATGGTATTCCTCAAAGTTTTAGGGGAAAGAAAACATGTGGTCAACCACTGTACTTGAAATATGTCAGAATTGTAACTTTTGCTTTTTACGGTAAGAACATAGACCTAGTTATTTTATTTTATTTTATTTTATTTTATTTTATTTTATTTATTTTGCAGTTTTTGGCTGGGGCTAGGTTTGAACCCGTCACCTTCTGTATATGGGGCTGGCACCCTATTCCTTTGAGCCACAGGTGCCACCATAGACCTAGTCATTTTAATTTGGTATAAACTAGATTCTCAGCCATAACTGTACATATGATTAATTTCTGATATTTAAAAAATTCTCAAGCCAAAGTGCCTTCCTTGAAGATTATATTTCTTTAGGTTTACAGTGAGGCTTCAAGACATGTCTATAGCTATCTACATCCACACCTATTTCTACACATTTTATATATAAACATACATCTATAGATGTAGATATGTGTTAATATGGATTTATTGATGCACTAATATTTAACAATCAAAATAAAGTAAATGTCTTATTCATCTTTATAACATCTCCTATGTCTGGCACAGATATGGGCTTGGCCATGGTAGAAATTCAATACAGGTCTGTTATATCAATACAGATCTTATATTCTTTCTACAGTGTATTTTCTGATGTTTCTTTTTTTCTTTTCTCCTTTTGACTCAGCTTTCCTTATCTTATATAAATGTTATTTTATATAAATATTGTTTTAGTTCATTGAACTTGCCCTGCTCCCTCCCACTGCAGGGATGTTATATTTATCTCTCTTCTTCTCACCCTCTTAGCCCATTACTCTATTTACCCTTCAAATCTCAGCTCAAAGACCATTTACCCATAGACACTTTCCTAGGCATCAGCTACAGTCCTCACATCCCATGTGGACAGCTTAAGTCCATTTCTCATACTATCTCATGAGACCGTATTTCTTTTATCTCGGGACTCTTATACAAGTTTGAAATTTTACATTCTGAAATATAATTATTTACTTAGTCTCTTTATTCATCCCACCACATAGTAAGTGACATGAGGACAGGCACATGGTGCATGTGTATGTGCACATGCACCTGTTCCCTCTTGTACAATCAGAAGTCTGAGCTGCCAGAACACAGGGGACACTTAGGAAGTATTTGCGTCCAACAACTATTTTGGTAATGAGTAAATGTGCAAGGAGGCCCTTTTATCAATACAAGAGGCAACATGCAAAGTGTCAAGTAATTGGAGGGAATAAATAGCAAAAATGTATGCTGCTTTCCCAAAAGCCTCAGAACCAACAGAAATGAGAGTTGAAGTAAGGGAAGAGTCATTCTACTTGGTTGTAATCCCAGAATAATAAAAATAAAAATAGTGCTATTTCTGTAGCGTAGGCAGCATCCAGTGGATACTGTTTTACAAACCCTGCACTGGTGGTGATGAAAAGGTCAGGTATGACAGTCAAGCTCAAAAGCTGATTCTCATTGCATCCTTTCACTTTCACCTTTTAACAATTTGAAACATCTAGAATGCCAGACTGGAGAATCAACTCCACACCATGTGTGTAAGAGTGCAAGCTCTGCCTGACTTGGCCTCCTAACTCTTCCTCTGATTAGCATCTCTCTGTGCCTCAGGTTCCTCCTGGATGCTAACAGAACCAGCTCCCTGGGATGGTCATGAGGATTAAATAAGGTAATGTAGATTAAGTACCCAGTTCACATCTTGGCATATCTTGAATCTGTGCCATTTTACTAGTGCTCAATTATCATTAACTGGATTAAGAATGAAAAGGGAAACACAGGAACTAGCATGAATTGAACATCTACTATATACCAAGAACTGCCAATAGTAATTCAGGTTGATTTAAGCCTCATTTAATCTTTACAACAGTCCCAAGAGGTGGTTGAATGTTAACTGCAAGGAGATTATAAACTTGCTAATTTTCACAAAGAGAACTTTTATTACCTAGTTCTTTTACTTTGGGAACCGTGGTTCTTTAAGGGGCAAAAACAGATTATATCTTGCTGAGGCTATTTCTTAGAAAATTTATGGTTAAAGTAAATGCCTTACAATCCATTAAAACAATATTTGTATCCATGGTAACTCTCTTCACTTGGAAAGCAATGGTCATTGTTCAGATTTCCCTATGCACAACCTCAAGAAATATTGAGATTAAATCATTCATATAGAAAAGAAAGAGACCAAGACGTGGCATCAAAAGTCCTGGTAGGTTTGGGACTTCAAACCAGTTTCTGAACTTCTCTGAACTTTGATTTTATATTTTTTAAAATAGAGGATAATAAATGGGGATCGTTTGACCAACCTCTCCTCGTTACATCCACTCAAGGCCCTGTTAACTATCATTTTCCTTTCTGCTTCTGTGAGTTTGGCATTTTTAGATTTCATATGCAAGTGGGATCATGCAGTATTTGTCTTTCTGTGCCTGGCTTATTTTATTTAGTGAAAGGTCCTCTGGGTTCATCCATGCTGTTGTGAATGGTAGGGGTTTCTTCTTTTTGTAATGCCAAATAGTGTTCTATTTTACATATATACACCTTTTCTTTGTCAATTCATTTGTTGATAGACACTTAATGTTGATTTCACATCTTAGCTATTGTGAATGATGCTACCCTTGAATATGGGGCATCAAAACATCATGTTGTACATCATAAATATATACATTTACATTTTTCAGTTAAACCTTAATAAAGCTACAAAAAAATATTAAAATGGGATTATAATGACAACCTTACCTGTCTCATAGTGTTGTATTGAGAATTAAATAGGTTGCATTAAATGATGAGGAATTACTTAATGGGTATAATGTACATTGATGTGATGTATACTCTAAAGTCCCTGATATGACCACTACAAAATCCATGTATGTAACAAAATTGCACTTGTACCTTCTAAATGTAAATAGATACATAAATTAGTGTCATTCAAAGATGGTCTGTCATGGACCAACATCTACCCCACAATCACCAGTCCCAGCTCAGGCCCACTGAATTGGAATTTCTGATTATGAGGCCAGGGATCCATTTTAAAAATATTTTTCTAGGGATGGCGCCTGTGGCTCAAAGGAGTAGGGTGCCAGCCCCATATACCAGAGGTGGTGGGTTCAAGCTGGCCCAGCCAAAAACTGAAAAAAAAAAAACAAAAAAAATTTTTTTTCTAAGTGATTATTTTACATCTAAAGTATGAGAAAAACTGAATTAAATTAGGCAATGAATAAAACAAAACCTGTGAACTGTAAAGCATTTACACAACTTTAAATGTGTTCTCTTCCCCACGCTTTCTACCTTCCTTCTCATGTGTTCTATCCCCATCTCACCTCCTCTACTCCCCCACTGTCTCCCGTTCATTTTAGTTCCTCCTCTCTCCAACAGAGAAAATATTTCCTCTGAAGAGGATCTGACTCCTTCCCAATCTTAAGGATTCTGTTAGCATAGATGTTCGCTTAATGTTTGATGAATGAAACAATAGCAAATAATCCATTACAAATGGTGTCTAACTATGTCAACCTTTTTGTTTTGAAAGATGAAATCTTATTTTGTTTACATAATATTCACCTTCCAGACAATCTCAAGGGTTTGCATGTATGTCAGTACACATATCTTCACCTTCCCATGACCTTTCTGGAAGCAGAAAGAGATAGAACCCTCCTCCCCCCCCCCCCCACACACACACCACCCAACACCCCAAACCTCAAAGCTGCATAGATGCTGAAATAGAAATTAGGAGAATTATCTCCTTTATCATAAGGAGAGAGTCAGCCGTGGAGACTGGTATTTAGGTCCCCCAAATGCTGGAGCATTGACCTTCATCCTCAGGGCCTACAGATGCAGAGAGAACACAGGATGATCTTGTGCTCCTCTTCCCAGCAGTGGAGTCTAGGAAAGGATATGCAATTGATCTCTGCCTCCAGGAGTTTTGAGACTTAAAGCAGAGAGCATTTGTAAAATGTCTAGAGCATCATAGATGTGTGATACATATTATGTCTCTTTCCCCACGTTCTTTTAGGCTGGATGCTACAAACATTACCAGCAAAATGTACTTGGTGGACTTCATTAGAAACATCTTGACTGAGGGCAACAGGGGGAAGTCCTGCCCATTGATGGGCTTTCCTTCAACAGCTGGAGCAAAGAGCTGCATAGGGTAGAAATTAGAAATGGAACCAGGCTCACTTTCTCTATACATACTCCTTGGACTACTGAAATCAGAATCCTTGGGTGTTTGCTCAAAATTCAGATTCCTGAGCTCTACCCCTAAGCCAGAGTCTTAGAAGAAGTATCCCAGAAATCTGTGTTTTTAACAAATGACCGAAGTGAACTTTATACACCCTCAAGTTGAAGAACTATTGCTGTGGTTGATTTTATACATATATATATATATACCATGACTGTACATTGAAAAGAGATTGGGAACTTTTAAAAAATATCTAAGCCCATATTCCTCCCCCAGGAAAATTAAATAAGAACAGGTGTAAGGATAGGTGAGAATTAGATGGGGGTTAGGAAGGATGGGTGAAGACAATAGCAACCAACTAAACCTTTTTTTGCCCTCCACTCTATCCCTTGGCATTTAAATTTGGTGGTGGAGGAGGAAAACGAAATGAAGGCAGGAGATCATATATGTTTTGAATTTTTTTATTAAATCAAGAGCATAACATGAGGCATGGGTGGCATTTTCAAAATAAGACCTTTTCTCCCTTTCTGTGTCAAATTCACTAAAGAGGTAGAGCCGAAATGAAATGAAGGTACCTTGTAACAATGATACTATTCCCTTGTGACCGATGTGTGCTGCAGTGATGAGAACCCCCTGCCTAGCATTTAAATAGTCTGCACTTTTAATTATTACACTAACATTTTGTCAACTGTCAAATGCTTGAAAATCATTTAATATCCTCCCATCTCCACGCAACACATTTATTGATATTCATGAAGTGAGTTCCTTCAGCAGTGTCTAGACTGAATGTCAATAGGGTCTGCTGAGGGAGATGCTTTTCACACAGGGAGGATATTAATAATGGAATTGAGAAATTATTTTTAATTTAGTTTAATAAAGGGTTAGATAGGACAAGACTACTGTGGCCCCTTAATGATCTAATACATAAATAAATGTAACCTGGCTAAATCATTCTGAATATCAAAGAAGAGAAATGATCAACTTAACATAATTCCCTTTTAGCTGATATTATCTCCATAATTTTACAAGCCAAAGTCTAGTCCTCTGTGTTATACCTAAGAGTTATTTTCTCCTCTCCTATGTAAAAGGGACAGTGACTACTTGGAGATACTTTCCCACTTTTGGAAACCTGATTTGTGGGGAAGATCAAAAGGTGAATTTTTCAGACATCCTTGGTAATAATCTGTTTCTCAATAAAGGGAAACTGGGCGTCTACTTCTGAAAATATTCTAAGGGAGAAATAATCACTGCACAACTAAGGATCTCACAGAACCATTACCATGACTGGGTATATAGCAGACACTCTGCTAAAGCCTTCCTAAGCTCTACCACACTTACTTCCCCAACAATGCAGAAAATACACCAAGTTAATTGCCCCAGTTTTGATTGTTAATTTTTTCTGGTTCTGGTTCTGAATTCTGCTTTAGGAAGCTGAATTAATAGTGCTCCTCAAAATGTGGAAATAAAATTTTATTATTTATCTTTACAAGGCCCCTCTTATTTAATGAATTTATCTCTTTTTATCCCCACATTTAACATAGCATTCCCATTGCCTCCTTCAACGCACAGACAACCATTCCACAGTATTTGTATGGTATTTTATTTGAATATTTTTTATATAATGAATAATATGCAAATGATGATGTGTGACAGTTTCTTGCCTTTTCATTAAGAACTGCATTTTTAAGCTCCACTGATATTCCTCTGTGTATCTCTAACACACAGCATATGCCTATTAACCAGACCTTACAGATGAGAGAATTGAGGCTTAGAAAGTAAATTGTCCAGACCAGCATGCCAGGGATGTTAAGTTGTGGAACTAGTCTCTAGATCATGTTCACATTCAAGATAGTGCTCTTGACTTCTCTACTATATTACTTTCCTTTCAAAATGTTACATTTTTTAGTTTTTGCAACAGCCCTGTGAGGTTAAGAGAGCCCTATGAGGTTAAGCAATGTATCCAAGGTCACTCAGCTAGTTAGTAGCAGAGCTTGGATTCCAGCTCTGGTCTGTCGGATCTCTGAACCTGCATGCTTTGTGTTTCATGATCTAATGCTCTGCCATTGCTAGAGTCTTCTGAATTATTAATAGATTACTCTTAAAACTCCTTTGTCTGTGCTTTATTCTTATTCAGTGAGCTGGGGCAGGGAGTACCTTTCCTTATCCCACAGCAAAACGTGGGTCATAGGACTCCAGTGGAGCGTCTGATGTGTTGTGTCAGTTCCACTATCACCGTGGGTGGTGCTGTGGTCGTTAGTCCCATCTGAGCCTGAGCCGGTGGGGCCAAGGAAGGCTACATGGCAATTTGTCCTCTCAGGTTGGCATTCTGCCAAAGTCTCCTGCTGGAATAATGACAGAGCTACTACATTCTTTCTCCAAGGCGGACATGATGCAATAGGTCTAATGACAGGAGCGTTTTCTTTCTCTAGTTGCCCTTGGACACTTTGTGGCTATGTCTACTGGGGTTATGTAAAACCTCTTGTATGCCTTGGCAGGTGGCCCTGGGAACTCGACAGCATTATCCTTGTGGTCAGCATTCGAGCAGAGGGAAATGAAGAGTCAGTTCTGCTGAATAACTTCTGAGGATTTCAGGTCGTCTTTGGAATCTCGTCATGTGCACCAAGCTTCTTACATTTCAGTTAAACTGAAGGGACATAAAACAGTTGATGTTGCCTATTTTGCATTCAGGTGACCATTTTGGATAAACACGTGTCTTGACATCAAACAACAGGGAGAGAAGACAGAAAATTTGAAAGTATCATATAGAGTTTTTTTATTCTAATACAAATTTGATAGGTTGGCTGATGTGAAAAAAAAAAAGGGATGCACTTTAGACTAAAACAAAGTACAAATACTAGGCGCATGTCCTTCTAACGTAACCTTGGACAATTTAATTATCCTTGACTTATTCCCTCAAATAATGAATTGGGGACTATAGCACTGATTTCACAATACTATTATGAAATAATGTGAGAAAATACATGGAAAATACCTGCCACATTGCAAGTCATTTGTTGAGTGTAATGCCACTATCAGAAAAAAGAGATTGGCAAATATTTTAGCATCTCATCTGATTTTAAAGATCTTTCTAGTTGAAGTTAAATTATAGATTTTTTTTTTTTTTCTTTGCCCTTTCAGTTCATTTGGTAGAGGACAGCTTAACTGGGCCTTGAAGCGTTTGGAAGGTCATTCTGTGCATGAATTTGTTTTGGCATTTATTTCTGCCTTCTATATTTTATTTTATCCACTGCCAAGGGGGCATTTTGATTGGCACGGGAGCCAAGTGAAACAAAGCTCTCCCTCCAAGGGACATACACGAAGCAGCTCTGTGAGAATCGCCTCCTTTCTGTCTTATGAGGGCTGACTTTCTTCCCCTTCACTTTGTTTCTGAGAGATGTTTGATGTTTTCCCAGCACTGTCAATCTTATTGCTTGCTTGTCTCGTTCACCAACACTGCCAGACGTTATCAACTCAGGTCCAGAAACATGAGGCCAACATTGTAGAATCCATTTTGACATGGTAACGTCTAGTTGGAGGCTTACAGGGGGCTGCAACTAAATTTATTTTAAAGCCTACACGGAGGGAAAGATTTCTTTGCCTGTCTGACAATTGGTTTCATTACTCAACCTCTTTCCTAGAAGGGAACATTGTTCCCTTGAAAGATATCAATCACCTGAGCTCACCTGTTCCCATTAGCTGTCCTTTTGAGCAGTGGCTCCAGAATGAATCATCTAAAATTTTCTACTGCATTAAGCAGACCTCCTTTTCAAGTAGCCTAGGGATGAAATGCATTATTCAATAAATTCTGTACTTTCTAGTCCCAAAATACATTTGGAAGATGCATTGACTCTTAAAAAAGGATCAAGAGGGCCATGTGCTCATAAGGAGTATGTGTTACACTTTGCTCTGAAGGGTCCTTAGGAATACAACATGGAATTAGCAGGAAGGTGACTTACAATTAGGTGGTGAAGAGGTTGCATCCTCAGCTCTAGAGCACTGTTCTTTCAACATGTGATCTTCCACCAGCAAACCATGCACTTGATAAGATTGTTTCAAATGCAGGTTCCCTCCCAACAACTTAGAAGCTTCTGATTTTTGTATTTAGGGTTCTAGAATTTGTCAGTGATTCTTATGGACACTGATGCTGAGAATTGCTACTCTGCAGGTCTTCCTCATGGATGATTTATTGCAAATTATATTTGTTAAGTGTAATTTAATTTTAATTAAAGAAAAAGGAACGAAAATGACCAGTGTGGTACAACTTTGAAGTTCAGCAGGTATGTTTTCAGTTTTCAATTTTCCCCCTATTTTATCATTATCTATTTCTCAGGAAGTTCTTCTTTTTCTCCTTTGGAGAGCAAAAGGAAAAAAAAAAAAAGTTTGAATTGTAGTTCTTTGGCCTCTTAGACTTAATATGGCCAGGTAGGACTTTGGCAAGGAAATGTGAACAGTCATGTCTGATAACATTTGAAATAGGGCTGGGCTGCTAGGCTAGATCCCAGCATGACTGTGAAAAGCAGAGAACTCCGGCCAGCTCACACGGGACACAGAGTGTTATTAATATTTTGGCAGTACTTTTAACTGAAGTAGAACCTAGCATAAACTGACTTGCAAATACTAACTTTCCCCGTGACCTTAAGCAAGGAAGTTAAGATCTCTGAGACTCATTTATAGCCACTTAAATGATAGTGTAAATGAAGGAATTAAATGAAAAATGTAGTATCTACAAGTAAGGGTTGTTGGAGGGTTAAGTAAAATAAAACATGTAAAATATCCTTGCCTACTTCCTGATGCATAAAGTCATTCAATAGGTACTGGTTTCTTTCTTTTTGTTCCCCCCCGGTCTTTCTCCCTAATATGTGTATGCATTTGTTCATAAAGAGTAAACCTGCATAATATTTATGAATGTGCTTCTAGTAACATCCTAAGTGAAATAACTGCCTCTTACAAATATATTATATTTGTGAAATAACACATGAGAAGATGCATTTATTTTGTAACATCAAGCAATTCAGTGAAGCAGTGAGGTACAAAATCTTAGAATTAAAACCTCTATTGAAGATAAACACTCTGAATACACAAGTTGGCATGTGCAAAGACAAATATGACAAGTAAGACAAGCTCTGTCTTCAAAAAGCTGATAGTCTAGTTAGGGAGGTGGAAATGCATCATTACTGAGTAGACTTATACAAGGAGCGAAGTGCTGTAATGATGAAGATATATACACAGACAACCATGGGGACACAGAAGGATGTGTGGTGAATTGTATGTGGTTAGCAGTGGTGACTTTATGGAGATTATGTAACCTAAACTGAACCTTCGATAACAAGTAGATGTCCAGAAGATGTAGAAAAGAGGCAAAAACACAAATAAAGGTCTGGAAGTCAATGCCTTGTTTGAGGAATGGCAAACCATGGGTTGGAGAGTTGAAATAAATGAACATCAAGTTGAGAAAGATGAAGGTCTTCAGGTAAGTTAGGAAAGGCTCAGTGACTTAGTAACTGTATAGTGGAAAGGACGCGATGAAGTTGTATTTGGCAATGAGATCTTGGCTCCATTACTGGAGTCAGGGAGCACATTTGATATGTTTTCAAAACTTCTGCTGGGAAAAATCGTGAAGAATTGAGTGTGGCAAGTATCCTGGGAGTGGAGATAAGGAGTTAGATTGGAGGACTACGTCTGGGTAAAGCCAAATGGATTGTATGCTGAATCTGAAAGACAAAAATAAGTTTAAAAAATGTGTGGTTAAAGTTTCTAACTGGAACAAATAAATAGATAATATGAGCATAGACAAAAACAGAAAATAGAAAATAGAAGAAAATAACAAAACTCTTAGGCTGGGATTAACATAAATTTGGCTTGGGATATTTTATGTAATTATTATGCAAAACATAAAAAGAATATACATAAGCAAGTTGTGAATTATAACATGAAGCAGCTACTTATGAACTCACTGTACGACTTTAGAACTAGAATGTATGCAATAACATGGATGCTATAGCTGCACATTTTTTCTCCATTCCCCCAGCCTGTATCATTGCCTTCTCTTCATAGTTTTACCATTTATGTTTATATTCTTACACAATACATTTTTTAAAATTTTGTTACTCATATAGCATTCTATGATTTTATTCTGTCAATCTATATTATCATTATATGTGTATTATTATTATTTAATATTCATCCAGTTTGATTTGAGTAGCTGACTTTATTCATTTTCCTAGCTGTGTAACAGGACATTGACTGATTGTACTACAATTTGTCCCTCTCTTGTTGATATGCTTGAATTATTTCTAGTTCTTTTGTTATTGCAAGAAATGATGTCATAAACATTCTTGTGCATGTGTCCTACCTGATCATTTTGATTGTAAGGAGTACACTCAGATGTTCTAAAGCTCAGGGGAAACATCCGAGTTAGAGATACAGAGCAGGGAGTCTCTGAGAAACAGGTGGTATTTGAAAGTCACCAGCTTGATTGAAGTGACTCACCATGAGCATATGGGAGAGAACCAAGCCTGGGATTAAAATTCTCATGAACATGAACCATTAAGGTCTGATGCTGTGTTCCTTAAAGAACTCATCTGAGAGTAAAAAAAGAATCAGAAGAGAGTGATAGCAGGGGGATTACTGGAGGAGACTGTAAAGAAAAGTATAGCCTACAATTTCAAAAGCAAAGAACATCAGGATAGATTTGCTGATTATAACCTCATCAGTGACGTCGTGAAAGGCACACACACGAGGGATGCAGATAAAGTCAGATAAGAAGAAAAGGCAAGACAAGAATGCATTACCAGGAGAGTATACTAGTAATGAAATAAGGTTATGTGCTACAGGGAGGCCAGGGTTGGACTGGAAGGTTGGAAAGCAATATAGATTTAAGAAAATGCTTTTAGGGATATTAATTTGTTGAGAAATGTAGGGGAGCAATTGGGAATTATGAAAGGAATGGAAAAATTATTGTAGTCGCATCCTTTAACAGAAACAACCACCTTAGGAAACATTTATTGCTCACTGTCCATGGATATTCTCCTAATTTCTTTGTATTTAGTTTACACAAAGATTTTAGAAAGAGGATATTTTATTATTTCTCTTTTGTGATTACTTGAACTACTTTGTTCAGAATAAGGTAAAGGGAACCTGGGACAGAAGGAGGAAGCTTGGTTATAAATGCTTTGCACAAATGCATTTTCAAGATGAGGGTGAATTGAATTTGGGGGAGTGTTGAGGAGAAGATCAATTTCAGATTCTTTTTGAAGATAGATCAAATAGGATTATTGAGAGAGCAGAGGCAGGCTGTAAAGGAGAAATGAAAGACAACATCAGGCTTTGGGGGTTGATTAACTGGAAGGAAGGTGTTGTTATTTACTATGATGAAGACTACAGGGAAACAATTTGATGTGGAGGAAAATAAGAAGTGAGATTTCTGATGCTAAGTTTGAGATGCCTATAGCTCAAATGGAGATAATGAGTGGGCAATTGGATATAAAAGTAGGGAGTTCAAGAGAGAAGTTTAGGCTGAAAATATAAATGAAGAAGTCATCAGTGTATAGATAATTGAGATTACCAACGGAGTTAGTTAGCCTACACAGAGAAGGGGTCAGGTCTAAAACTGAGCCCTCATATACGAAAGATTGGGGACGAACTAGAAAAAGAATCTGAGAAGGAGAAGGCATTTAGGCAGGAAGCAAACCACAAGAGAGTTTCCTGGAGGCAAAGTGCAGAAAGTATTTCAGGGAGGAGAGAAAAGCCAAGTGTTACAAAAGTGTATGTTCAGATATAAAGAGGACTGAGAAATACCCACTGGATTTAGTAGTGGCCAATTGCTAAATTGGATCAGGGAACCTCAATTTCTTCATCCTAATGATGAATTATTCCTCTAAAATAGTAGGAAAGGACTACATTTAGCTCCATGGAAGACCTTTTTTTTTTTTTTTTTTTTTTTTTTTATTTATTTAATAAAAAAATTTGTTTGGGGTTTTGATAAGTATAACTGTTTTTTTCACAAATTTTTTTTTATATCCGGGCTTTTTGTTTGCATTTATAATAATTTGGTTTTATCAAATAT
>CAUYPK010084937.1:0-10705 GCA_963574355.1 Loris lydekkerianus | reverse complement strand
ACTTAAAATAAAAAACTTTGCTATACGCCATATCAGAGTGTATAGTCTGTTTCTTGACTTAATAATTACAGGAGCGAGTTTTACACCTACAGCAAAGCTTCTGCTCGTTCGCGTCTCTGGTCACGCAATAGAAGTGTACATTTATGTTACAATAAAAATTAACTATAACATACAAGGGAAAAAGAAAGGAGGAGGCATGACAGCCGACTGGATCCAGCTTTCTACAGATGCTCCCTTCCAGAAGGGGGTTAAAGGACAGACATTTATCAAGTAATATGATGGTTTATAGATGTGCCAAGAGAAAAAGTTGAAGAGCACACATCTCCTCTGCTGAGGCAAACTGCAACCCCAAGAAAACAAACAATATAAAGAAAATCCATCCCCAAGTGTACAGGAATCCCCTACCCCATGAGAATGGCTCACAGTATACATTCTACAAACAATCAGGTGGAGTTTAGATTCATTCCTATTTTATACCATGAGAGATAACCACTAAATTCCAGAACTCCTTTCTCAGAGAGTACACACTAGTGTGCCATGGTACTTTCTGAACAGGCAAAAAACTGAAAATAAACTCTACCTGAAATTCTGAACTCCAGGCATTCCCTTCTATGTCCACTCCAAGGACTGGAACCTGTCACTGTGTAGTCCATGCTCTTGGGCATTTTCTTGAGAGGTGTGAATGTGGCTTGGGCTATTCCAGGTCTGTGCTGGTTCTTTGGCACGAGTGTGGAATGGGGACTGTGAAGTGAGGGAGCCATACAGAAGAGGGTGAAGCAGTTCCCTGTGGCACAGTGCAGCAGCGGCAGTGGCAGAAACAATAGGGCTCACACCCCTGGGGATAATTTGGAGAGATATGCTGCGCAGCTCTCTTAGAAAATAGAGGAAGCTGGGCCTCTACCCCTGTGGCATCCAGTGGAAGAACAGATCTGGGATGGGAACGCTGGTCTCATGAGCAAAAGGTATGCCTGAGGCGATATATTCTGGGGCCAGACACTGAGGGGATGGAGAATAGAATCAAAGAATGCACAGGGGCAGCATACTCTCAGGGCAGGGCTGAGTAAGAATTGCTGCTTTTGTGAGTCCAAGTTATAACTGGACCCCAGGGGAGCCATGAACAAAAGCAGGCGTGGCAGCAGCAAAAGCTCCGGGAGCAGCAGAAACTGAGAGCTGTTTGTGACCTCTAATCTTGGCTTCCTCAACACAGTGTGCAGCAGAGCTCGAGATGCCAGCCCCATGAGAACTGGAGAAGTGGCAGTGGCACAGGGTGGGGCTGAGTCACAGTTTCTGTGAACTCAAGCTGTCCCCAGACCACTGGGAAGTATAGCTGGAATAGAAACGTCAATTCTGCAAGAAAATAAGTGGCAGCAACATCAATATGGGGAAAGGCTGGAACTGATTGAAATTCCCAGCTGCCATTAAGCACCCGAGATTTTCCGGCTTCAGCTCCTCCTGCCGACTGGTGGCAGATTGTGATGGCCTTGCCAAGGAGACTTAGATCTTCCTGAGACTCAGTCAGTCGCCAAAATCTGGAGCATTTACTCATTGGAGAGAACTATGTCACAATCCTCCCAGGTGACAAAGGTGCAAGATGGGGCAGGAGGCATAAATCTTCCAAGACTAATTCATTTGCTGTATGAGCCCTTCTGACTACATGGAGCACCTGAGTGAGTCATATTTTTGACAGCATATGCCTGATATCATGTTACTGTAGACCTTTTCAACTCTCCAACATAAGACTGTCTTCTGACTGATAAAATTGATTTGGAACTCTTTACCTGAGACAATCAACCGAGGAACAGGAGGAACCCTGGTTGTGTTGTTGTGGAAAGGATTGATTTTCCTTTTCTAGCAGTTGCCCATGGGGTGGTGGTGGGCTGTCTGAGTTGCTAGTATTTATCCACAACTCAGACTTCAAGCAAGTGTTGCTGATTCACTAAGATTGGACAGAGACCAGAAGAACACAAGACAGAGCCACTTAGCCCCACCACACCAAGCAGGTCCCAAGTGTCTTAGGCCATAGTAATACATGGGTTATTTGCAAAGCTGTAGGGGAAAACCTGCAGTCACCAGTACCATCTTGTGAAAAAAGGGCTGGCTAATCACTACTCCAGGAGCCCCCAGCTCAATTTCACCTTATTTGCTCATGTAGCAAAATGGTGAAAAATAATCATGGGGTGGAATCAGTGGAAAAACTCCGGCAACATAAATCATTAGTATAGGTCAACTCCCCTAAGGAACAACAAGGCATACACACCAGAAGATCTCATTCATAAACAAATGGTTGTGATGTCAGAAATCAAATTCAGAATTTGAATGGCAAATAAGATTAACAGAATGGAGGTAAAGTTGGAATTAGAAATTCAAAGGACATTTCAAAACTTGTCTCAAAAATTCAATTAATTCAAAGAAAAATCACCAAAGATTTTAACACATTGAGAAAAAAACTTGTAGCCCTCTAAGATCTGAGAAATGCAATAGAATCCCTCAGTAACACAATGGAGCAGGCAGAAGAAAGGATTTCTGCCATTGAAGATAAAGCTTTTGAACGCTCCCAAATGCTCAAAGAGGAAGAGAAGTGGAGAGCAAAAATTGATCATTCTCTCAGAGAGTTCTGGGACAATTCGAAGAAAATTATTATTTGCCTTATGAGAATTCCTGAAGCCAAGGAGGTTGATTCGAAAGGCCCAGATGCTCTACTTGAAGAGATAATGGAAAAGAACTTCAAAAATATGACAGGAGATTCAGAAATCCAGATAGCAGACAGTTTCAGAATCCGAGAGTGATCTAATTCAAATAAAGCATCTCCCAGGCACATTATAGTTAACCTCACCATAGTTAATGTGAAGGAGAAAATTAGACAAGCAGCCAGACATAAGAAAAGGATAAACTACAATAGGAGGAATAATATATCTGCAGGTCACTCTGCTGAAAGTTTTCAAGATAGAAGAGGGTGGTCATCGAACTTTAACCTCTTAAAACAAAATAATTTTCAACCCACGATTCTGTATCCAGCTAAACTGAGTTTTATTTATGATGGAGAAATTAAATACTTTAATGACATTCAAATGTTGAAGAAATTTTCCATAAGCAAACCAGCTCTCCAGGATATTCTCACACCTATCCTACACAATGACCAGCACTCTACCCCCAAAGTAAACTCACTCAGAAACAGTTGATCAAATTCTAACTTCTACAGTGGTGAAAGGATTAAAAATGTCCACTGGACTTTTGAAAAAAATGATACTTAAAATTCTACCATTCTACCATGCTTATCAACATTCTTAATTAATGTGAATGATTTATATTGTCCTCTAAAGAGGCACAGGTTGACTGACTAGATACAAAAACTCAGGTCAGATATCAGCTGTGTACAAGAATCTCATCTTGCCTTAAAAGATAAATATAGACTCAGCATGAAGAAATGGTCATCTGTAATTCAGCCAAATAGTAATCAGAAAAAAAGCAGGTATTGCAATTTTATTCCAAGATACAATGGGAAAGTAAGGATAGTAAGGATGGTCACTTCATATTTGGTGAGGGGAACACTCAACATAGTGAAATTTCAAATATTAACATTTATGATTCCAACCAGAATGCACCTCAATTTATAAGACAGACTAACAGACATGAGCAACTTGATTTCCTTCAGCACCATTATAGTTGGGGATTTTAATACCCCTTTGGCAGTGTTGGATAGATCCTACAATATGAAACTATGCAAAGGGTGGGGCCTGTTGCTCAGTGGGTGTGGTGCTGGCCCCAAATACTGAGGGTGGCACTTTCAAACTTGGCCCCAGCCAAATTTCCAAAACAAAAATAACCAGGGTTTGTTATGGGTGCCTATAATCCAAGCTACCCAGGAGGCTGAGACAAGAGAATTGCCTAAGCCAAGGAGTTGGAGATTGCTGTGAGCTGTGTGATGCTAAGGCACTCTACCGAGGATAATAAAATGAGACTCTGTCTCTACAAAAAAGAAAAGTAAACAAACAAATTATAGACTTAACTTTAAAAATTCAACAATTAGATTTAACAGACAACACCAGGAAATTTCATCCTAACAAAATTGAATACACATTTTTTTCATCAGCCCATGGAACATACTCTGAAAATGATCACATCTTAGGTCACAAGTCTAACATCAGCAAATTTAAAAGAATAGAAATTATTCCTTTGGTGGCTCCTTTGGCTTAGTGAGAAGGTGGCTCCTGTGGCTTAATGAGAAGGGCATATATTGAGTTTAGTGGGTTGAAACCCAGCCCTGGCCAAACTGCAACAAAATGTAGCTGGGCATTGTGGCCAGTGAATATAGTCACACCTACTCCAGACAGTGAGGCAAAAGAATGACCTAACCTCAAGTTCTGGAGGTTGCTGTCAGCTATAATGCCTTGGCGCTCCACTGAGGGCAACAAACTGAGACTCTGTCTCTAAAAAAAACGAAAAGAAAGAAAAAATTATTCCTTCAATCTTGACAGACCATTATGGACTACAAGTTGAACTCAGTAACAACATGAATCTGAATTCTCATATAAAAACATGGAAACTAAATAACATTATGCAGAATGATAGCTGGGTCATAGATGAGACTAAAAAAAAAAATTACTAAATTTTGGAACAAAACGATAATGAAGGCACAAATTACCAGAAACTCTTGGATAACACAAAGGCAGTCCTAAGAGGAAAATTTTTAGCATTGCAAGTCTTACTCAAGGGAACAGAAATAGAGGAAGTTAACAACTTAATGGGACATCTCAAACAACTGGAAAAGGAAGAATATTTCAATCAGAAACACAGCAGAAGAAAAGAAATAACAAAAATTAGAGCAGAATTAAATGAAATTGAAAACAAAATCATTATGCAACAGATCAATATATGAAACATTTGGTTTCTTGAAAAGGTCAATAAAAGAGAAAAAAACTTTGGCAATCCTAACCAGGATTAAAAGAGTAAAATCTCTTACCTCATCAATCAGAATTGACAAAGATAAAGTAACAACAGATCCCTCAGAAATTCAAAATATCCTCAGTAAATATTATGATAAACTCTGTTCTCTTAAATATGAAAATATGAAGGAAATAAAGCAATACTTGGAAGCACACCACCTTCCTAGATTTAGCCAGGAAGAGGAAATGTTAAAAAGGCCTATGTCAAGCTATGAACTAGTAGCAATTATAGAAAATCTCCCCAAAATGAAAAGTCTGGGAGCAGATGGCTTCACATCAGAACTCTACAAAACCTTTAAAAAGGAACTAGTACCTATATTGCTTATGCTTTTACAAAATATAGAAAAAGAATGTATACTACCCAAAACATTCTATGAAGCAAACATCACCTTGATCCCCCGAACAGCAAAAGACCCAGTAAGAAAAGAAAAGTATAGGCCACTATCTCTAATGGAGATTAAGGCAAAAATATTCAAGAAGATCTTAAAAAACAGAATCCAGCAACACATCAAAAAAAATTATACAATATGACCCAGTGGGTTTTATATTAGGGCCTCAAGGCTTGTTCAGTATACATAAATCTATGCATATAATTCATCATATGAACAAAATAAGAAACAAATACAATGTAATTATCTCAATTGATGCATAAAAAGCTTTTCATAATATCCAGCATCGTTTCAGGATCAGAACACTTAATAAAATAGGTACAGGGCGGCATCTGTGACTCAGATGTAGGGGGCTATCGCCATATACCAGAGGGGGCAGATTGAAACCTGACCTTGGCCAAAAACTGCAAATAAATAAACAAATAAAAATTAAAAGGCTAAAGAAAATGAATAGAAAAAGAAAATAGGTACAGAAGTGATATTATTTAAACTGATAGTGGTCATCTACAGCAAATCCACTGTCAACATCGTATTGAATGGAGTTAAATTGAAATCATTTCTACTCAGATCAGGAACAAGGCAAGTTTTCCCATTTGTCTCCACTGCTTTTTATCATTGTAATGGAAGTCTCAGACATCACAATAAGTCAAGAAAAGGTGATCAAGGGTATTCATATAAGGACAGAGGACATCAACCTTGTGCTCTTCAAAGATGATATGATTCTATATCTGGAAAACCCCAGAGATTCAACTACAAAACTTTTAGAAGTGATCAAGGAATTCAGAAGTGTCTCAGATTACAAAATCAATGATCACAAATGTGTAGTCTCTATATATACCCACAATACTCAAGCTGAAAAACCAGTCAAGGACTCTATTTCTTTCACAGTAGTGCCAAAGAAGTTGAAATATTTTGGAGTTTGCCTAACAAAGTACATGAAATATCTCTATAAATAAAACTATAAAACTCTAAGAAAGAAAACGGCTGAAGGCATTAAGAAATGGAAAAACATACCATGCTCATGACTGGGAAGAATCAATATTATTAAAATGTCCATACTACCCAAAGTAATATACAATTTTAATGCAATCTCTATTATAGCACCTCGTTCATACTTCAAAGATCTCAAAAAAATAATACTTCATTTTACATAGAATCACAAAAAAACTCAAATAGCCAAGTCATTACTCAGAAATAAAAACGAATGTGGAGGAATCATGCTACCAGACCTCAGACTACACTGTAAATCAATAGTGATCAAAACAACATGATGCTGACACAAAAATAGAGAGGTAAATGTAAGGGATGGAATAGAGAACCAAGAGATGAACTCAGCTACTTACCATCATTTCATCTTCGATAGGCAAATTAAAAACATTCAGTGGGGAAAAGGCTCCTTATTTAACAATTGGTGCTGTGTTAACTGGCTGGCGACCCATGGAAGACTGAAACTGGTCCCACACTTTCACTGTTAGCTAAAATAGACTCTCACTGGATTAAATATTTAAATTTAAGACATAAAACTAAAAAAATGCTATAAGAATGTGTTAGGAATACACTTGAAGATATTGGCTTGGGTGAATATTTTATGAGAAGGACCCCCTGGGCAATTAGAGCAACACAAAAATATATTACTGAGATCTAATCAAACTGAAAAGGTTCTGCACAGACAAGAACACAGAAAGTAAAGCAAGCATACAGACCTCAGAATGGGAGAAGATATTTGCCAGTTATGTTCTGACAAATATTTAATAACCAGAAAGAACAAGTGATCCCATCTCAGTGTGGGCAAGGGACTTGATGACAAACCTCTATGAAGACAGGTGCACAGTCTACAGACACATGGAAAAATGCTCTTACTCCTTTATCATCAGAAAAATGCAAATCAAAACCACTTTGAGATAACATCTAACTCCAGTATAATTAGTTCTCATTACAAATCCCAAAACTGTATCTGTTGGCATGGATGTGGATAAAAGGGAACACTTCTGCACTGCTGGTGGGAATGCAACCTAATACATTCCTTTTGGAAAGATGTTTGGCGATCACCTAAGTATCTAAATAATAGACCTGCCATTTGATCATTCAATTCCTCTATTAGGTATATATCCAGTGGACCAAAACTCATGTTAAAACAAAGATATTTGCACCAGAATGTTTATTGTATCCCAATTCATAATTGCTAAGTCACAGAAGAAACCCAAGTGCCCATCGACCCATGAATTAATTAATAAATTGTGGTATATGTACACCATGGAATATTATGCACCCTTCAAAAATATGGAGACTTTACCTCTTTCATGTTTACATGCATAAAGCTGGAACATGGTCTCTGGAGTAGCTGGAACTAATGGCAAGGTAAACAATACTAGACTCCCTTTCCTATTTCAGTAGATCAGGGTGGGAAATCAGGGCTGAGGGTTTCTTGTTATTGGTCAGCCTTGTCTCTAACATGTGAGCACAGGGGATAAGCCCATGTTGGCCTCCCTGAAATTACAAATATTGTAGTCATCAGTGGCAAAAGTTGTTGAACTCTAACTAAGAAATGATCTCATCAGGGGCTTTAAGGTATGTCCAATCCACAAGCTCCAGTGACACATAGGGATTATGTCAGGGCTGTTTTGAATATACATGGTGGAAGATATCACCACCAAAATGCTCTTTTTTTTTTGTAATCAGATTTTATTAGTTATTTTGCACTGAATGTGTAGCCAAAAAATCTTTTATTTCTTATGTGGCCAGGAAGCAAAATTTGGACACACCTGGCAAGGATGTCAAGAATGTTGCAGTTTTTCAGATAGGCTAATATTTCCCATGATCCTCATAAATAACTACAGTTATCCTGTACATTACTGGACACATTATTTAACCATATTTTGAGAAAGGACCTTCAATGAGATACCAATCATCTCAAATAAGCCTATTGTAGAGAAATAAGTAAAACATCTGGAATAGTAGATGTGAGAATTGTGTGACATACCTGTCACATCTGTGAAATAAGTGTTCTACCTTTGGGCTCGGGTTCTTGGTCTGTATCATCCCTGGGCAGCAGTAGTTATAAACCACACTCTTCCACTTGCTTATAAATCTGTGACTTGAAAAGTAAAGGAATGGTTGTTTCAATTCCTTTTGCCACAGATACAAACAAACTTTAGGAAGCATGAATTTGGTGTACAGAAAAGAACTACACTCTTTTTTAACAGTTTGAACCCAACTACAAATCAGGACAGCCACTACACATGTTTAGCGGGAATAAGATTAAGCTTAAAGATGGTAACCCAGGAAAAAAACAATTGTGATGTTATCCATAGTGACCATATAGTGACTTCATCCTGTAATGTCCTGGGATCCAGAATTCTGGTCAACCATACTAAGAGACCTTTCCTGCTCACTTCAACTGGTTTCCCTCAACTGTTTGAACCAGGATAGTTCTTAGACCTCCATCCACAGTCAGAGAAGTGATCTTATTAATTCTATGAATGGTTTAGATTCCCAGCACAAGGCTCACACAACATTTGTGATATTGTACAAAAGTGTGACTCAAACTACATCACAACTAGCAAAACTGCATGGAGTCAATTAAGTAGGATGGTACTTGTTTTTCTTTTTTCTTTGAGACAGAATTTCACCTTGTCACGTTCAGTAGAGTGCTTTGGCCTAACACAGCTAACACCAACTTTCAACTACTGAGCTTAGGTTAATCTTTTGCCTCAACCTACTGAGTAGTGGAACTACAGGCACCTGCCACAACATCTAGCTATATTTTGTGGCAGCTTGGCCAGGCCAGGTGCAAACTCATCACACTTGTTATATGGACCCAGCACACAATCCACTGAGATACAGAACTGGCTTATGGGATGCTATTTCAGGAGCTGTTTGGAACTTACCCCAAAACCATTTGAGAGAAATGACAAATTTACTAAGCCTAAATACAGACTCCATTTTGTCAGAGCTTCACAGGTCTTTTTTTTTATTAGTATTAGATCATAGCTGTGTACATTAATGCAATTATGGGGCACCATGCACTGGTTTTACAAACAGTTTACACATTTTCATCACCCTGGTTAACATAGCATTCCTGGCATTTTCTTAGTTATTGTGTTAAGACAATCAGATTCTGCATTCACTAAGTTTCACATGTACCCTTGTAAGATGCACTGCAAGTGTAATCCCACCAATCATCCTCCCTTTGCCCAACCTCCCTCCTCCCTCCCCTTGCTCTCCCCCTGCCCCATATGCTTAGATTATAACTGAGTTATAGCTTTCCTATAAAAGCCATAAATTAGTTTCATAGTAGGGCTGACTACATTGGATGCCTTTTCTTCCATTATTGAGATACTTTACTAAGAAGAATATGTTCCAGCTCCATCCTTGTAAACATGAAAAAGGTAAAGTCCCCATCTATATTTAAAGCTGCATAATATTCCATGGTGTACATATACAACAATTTATTGATCCATTCGTTGATCGATGTGTGCCAGGGCTTTTTCCATGATGTAGCAATTGTGAATTGGGCTGCAATAAATATTATGGCACAAATATGTGTGTTATAATGTGATTTTTGGCCTTCTGGGTATATACCTAGTAGAGGCACTATAGGATTGAATGGCAGATCTATTTTTAGATCCCTAAGTGTTCTCCAAACATCTTTCCAAAAGAAATGTATTAATTTTAATTCCCACCAGCAGTGTAGAAGTCTTCCCTTTTCTCCACATCCATGCCAACATTTCTGGTGTTGGGATTTTATGATATGGGCTAATCTTACTGGAGTTAGATGGCATTTCAAGATATTTTTTATTTGCATCTCTGATGATTAAAGATGATGAGCATTTTTCCATATGTCTGTAGTCCATGAACCTGTCATCTTCAGAGAAGTTTCTCTTCAAGTCCCTTGCCCAGCCTGCAATGAGATCACTTGTTCTTTTCTTGCTTATATGATTGAGTTCTCTGTGGATTCTGGTTATTAAACCTTTGTCAGAGACATAACTGTTGATCAGGTCCCAGTAGTGTATTTTTGAACCTGCTTCAATTGCCTGGGGGATTCTCATCATAAAATACTCACCCAGACAGATTTTTTCAAGGGTTTTCCCTGCACTCTCTTCTAGTATTTTTATAGTTTCATGTCTTAAGTTTAAATCTTTAATCCAGTAGAGTCTATCTTAGTTAATGGTGAGAGGCGTGGGTCCAGTTTCAGTCTTCTACAGGTTGCCAGCTAGTTCACCCAGCATCATTTGTTAAATAGGGAATCTTTTCCCCACTGAATGTTTTTAATTGGCTTGTCAAAGATCAAATAATGGTAAGTAGCTGGATTCATCTCTTGGTTCTCTATTCTGTTCCAGACATCTACTTCTCCGTTTTTGTGCCAGTACCATG
>CAUYPK010084936.1:0-33052 GCA_963574355.1 Loris lydekkerianus | reverse complement strand
CTCCACCCAAACCTCCTCCCTCCCTTCCCCTTCCTTGGTCCTTTCCTCATAGTCTTGTGGTATAGTTGGGTTATAGCCTTCATGTGAAAGCTATAGTTTAGCTTCATAGTAGGGCTGAGTACATTGGATACTTTTTCTTCCTCAATGTACAATTTAAAGCTTAAGAATTGCTTGTTGAATTTTCCATTTAACATTTTTGGGGCCTCCTATGGCCAAGGGTAGCTGAAACTGGAAAATGAAACTACAGATAAGGGGGACTACTGTATAAATCTCTGTTAAAAGTAATAATTGTTCAAAGCATGGCATGCTTTATGATTTAACTTTCAGTTTCTGAGCTAATGTTCAAATTTTCTTTAAATTCACAGTTTATTCATCTCTGTGACATATACTTCCTATCTCCCTTGTGTATAATAAAATAAGTAGTAAGTCCTAGAAAGATCTCAATCTCGATATCTTTTTTTGGGGGGGGGGGGGTAGGGGGAATAGAGACTCAAGCTGTTGCCCTGGGTAGAGTGCTATTGGCGTCATAGATCACAGCAACCTCCAACTCTTGATCCTCTTGCCTCAGTTTTTCTATTTTTAGTAGAGGCAGGGTCTCACTTTTTGCTCAGGCTGGTCTTGAACTCGTGAGCTCAAGCAGTCCACCTGCCTTGACCTCCAACAGTGCTGGGATTATAAGATTGAGCCACTGCACTCGGCCTCTTTATTTTTTGAGACATCATTTCTGTTGCCCAGGCTAGAATGCTAGCTTAGCACATGGCAACCTCAAACTCAGGCAATCCTCCTGCCTTAGCCTACCATGTAGGCAGGACTATGGGTGCCTGCAATAAAACCCAGCTCATTTTTCTATTTTTAATAGAGACAGGGCCTCACTCTTGCCTAACTCCTGAGCTCAGGTCATCCTCCTGTCTTGGCCTCCCAGAGTTCTAGGACTACAACCATGCCTAGCCCAATATCTCTTTATGAGAAAGTAGCTAGAGTATAACTTTGATGTCTAACTTACATAATGAGTGGTAGGAGAGAGAGCTGGCCTTTCCTCAAGGTACAGTCAAGGTGGCTATTTTACCATCTAGCCATGGGAAGGACCTGACTTTGTTCTTCTGATACTTTTGGAGTTGAAGGGATCTATTTATGAATATGGATGCCATAGACATTGATAATTTATCTGTTATTGCAAACGATAATACAGATGAGTCAAAGGAAAGTCTTAAGCTTGCAAAAAAGTGTGAAACCCAAATAAATGGCATACTAAACAATTAAGAGAAACAAAATAACAAGAGTTGTAGCATTTTTAGTGTTAAAAATCATAAATTTGAGAGTTGAATTATCTGTCAGTAGTAAGATTGTTGAATTATAGGATATCTAAAGATCTCTTGGTGGCCTATAGAGAGGCCCATAATATACCAAGAAAACAAAGATTCAAGGTGATTTGTTTAATATGTTCCATCTTTGCCATGACTTTGTATATCTATATGTTCATTTATACAAATAGAGGTACAGACAAATACCTTTTTAGAAGGGTGAAAATGGGGTAAGATCAACACAGAAGAAGATGAAATTATTACTTATTTCTTAAGTCTTTGTATTTTTAAGTGTGCATTTAAGAGACCAGGTTCAATACCTTGCTTACAATGACATTGTTACAGGTAAATGGAAGACTAGTTTTCCTTTTTAAAGGTTTATATTCTTTGCTTGGTTAATCTGATTCATTGTTGTCTATGATGTATTCTTGTTGGAACTGAATCTAAGTGATCTGACTCAAATATTCGTCACTACCACTGAGACAGCAATGACTAAAGTATATGTGTGCTTCTTTATGTAAAATGTTACCCTGCACATAAAGATATACAGGACAAAACGGATAAAATAACAGTGACAAAAATCAGGTCTGTCAAGCTAATTTTTAAGGGCATTTGTACTGAGGATACAAATGAATGCCATGAGGTTCTTGACCTAAAAGGGACTGAAATACTTCTTGGGTCAATTCTGTGCTGTGTAGTAAAAGTCACCTCTGTAGTATTAAGCAGCATAGTTACGTTGGAGCTTTAGGGTCTTTACTATTGGCCTAAAGTCCTTCAACTACCATAACTTTTCCTGTTACAGTTCTAGCCCACCGTTTCTTTCATAAGTATTTGTATTTTGCAGAATCACTGTGCCTACATAACATGTTTCTTTCTTTTTTTAAATTCTAGAGTAAAGCTAAAACATTTTGAGAAATTTCAGGATACAGCAGAAGCATTAGCAGGTAAAGTCAAAGACTAGAGGGAAACTTGCTTTTTAAAAAAAAATTTGAGTCTTGGCAATTTGTTTTTCTAGTAAAAGGTTGTTTGCTTTAGTTGCCTGAGTTAATCTTTTTCAATGTTGTCAATGATGCATTCTTATTGGAACTGAATTTAAGTGATCTTAGTCACAAATTCGTCACTACCACTGAGACAACATTGAGTTAGCTTTTTTTACCATAGGGCTGATTTTCCCCCCATGTGATGAGAGGTGGCAAGTGGTTAAATTGATCTCCCTGTGGAAACCAACAGCATAATGCTGAAGCACAGTTCAGTAAAAGCTGTTCTACAAGGGACCAAGGTAATGTGGTCAAGTACCCAGCTCTTTGCTTTTGAAGTTGAGAATAACAAGAATTCCTCCTAGAGTATACATTTTCAGTTCAGAAAAGCATATCAGTATTATTAAAAGTTGTGGAGAAACTAATAGAGGTTTTATTTTTGAATATAAAAAATGATAGAGAGGCATAGGAGTTTTTGTTTAAGGGTATCAATTTTTCAGTTGCTTAAAGGCTGTATCACAAGTTAGTCAACTGGGTGGTAGCATAATTGAAAATGAAGGGCATAGGAAGAATGTGGTTAAATAATTTTGTTAGTCAGCCACAGGGGAGAAGTATGGTTCTTGTGTGAAAATAAGAGTCTTGCTCTCTTGTCCAGGCTCAAGCCCAGTGGCATAATCATAGCTTGCAACATCCTCAAACTCCTGGGCTCACGTGATCCTTCTGCCTCATCCTCCGGATGAGCTGGAACTACAGGCCTCACCATGCCTGGCTAATTTTTTTTTTTTTTTTTTTTTTTTTTGTGAGTCAGGATCTCATTATGTTGCCCAGGCTATCTCAAACTCCTTTAACCTGTGGACTTTTTTTTTGAGACAGAGTCTTAACTTACTATGTTATCCTCAGTAGAGTGCTCTAGCATCACAGCTCATAGCAACCTCTAACTCTTGGGCTTAAGAGATTCTCTTGCCTCAGCCTCCCAAGTAGCTGGGACTCTACAGGTGCCTGCCACAACGCCCAGCTATTTTTTGGTTGTAGTTGTCATCGTTGTTTGGCAGGCCCGGGCTGGGTTTGAACCTGTCAGCTCTGATCTATGTGGCTGGCGCCCTAGCCGCTGAACTATAGGCACAGAGACTAACTTGCGGACTTTTTAAAAGGATAGTTTTATTAATCACAGTTTTAAGTACGGACAGTTAAAATTCCAAACAAGATTATGTAAGGTGCACTCCAACTCTAGGGTGCCTTGTCCATATAGACTGATATGAGCAGCTCTTCCTACAATTGTAAACTGCTACAGCCTTGGTCACAAGTAGCCTCTTCTGTTCTGTTTTTTTTTTCCCCCCTCCTTGATGATAATTGACTATGTTAGGAAGTGTAACCTCTTCTATAATCTTTTTTTTTTATTTAATCTTAATCTGCTTGAAATGTATCTTTTTTAAAATAAGCTTCCATGAAAATCTATACTTCTAGGCCCAGTGCAGTGGTTCCCGCCTATAATCCCAACACTTTGGGAGGCCGAGCAGGTAGATTGCCTGAGCCCACGAGTTTGAGACCAGCCTGAGCCAGAGTGAGACCACATCTCTAAAAATAGCCAGGTGTTGTGCTGGACACCTGTAGTCCCAGCTACTTGGGAGGCTGAGGCAAGAGAATTGCTTAAGCCCAGGAACTGGAGATTGCTGTGAGCTGTGTGATGCCATAGCACTTACCCGAGGATAATAAAGTGAGACTTTGTTTCAAAAAGAAAAGAAAATCTATACTTCTGACCAGTTCTTTAAACTATTAAATGGACACACCCAATCTTTAACCAAACAAAAATGTTTTTTATCCTTAATAGCTAAAATGTCATTGTCAGATTTATGCTAATCATTTCATAATTATTTAATCCTTGAAATAATACTGTGTAATAGATAATTATGGTTAGATTATAGGTAACTAAATGTGAGAGTCAACCAGTATTTGTAAATTCCCATACAAGACTTCCTTGTATTCTTTATTAATGTAAGATAAATGGGGAAAATGCCAGAGTAGGTGAGAATTTAAAGTCAAAACTCCCCGGTCTAAGCTGCATGAGAGTGAGGACTGGGTTCCTCCCTGTCATACCCTTAGATTCCAGCACAGTATAGGTCATAGAAGATTTAGGTTAAATTTTTTTTCTTTTTTTTTTTTCAAGACAGAGTCTTGCTCTTTTGTCCCAGGCTAGAGTGCTGTGGGATCGTAACTCACAAGAACCTCAAACTCCTGGGCTCAAGTGATCCCTCTTGCCCCAGCCTCCCTAGTAGCTGGGAGAGCAGGTGTCTACCACTACATGGCTAGTTTTTTTTTCTATTTCTTGTAGAGATTGGGTCTTGCTCTTGCTCTGGCTAGTCTCCAACCCATGAGCTCAGGCAATTCACCTACCTCAGCCTCCCAAAGTGCTAAGATTATAGATGTAAGCCACCAAAACTAGCTAGGTAAATATCTTTAAGTAAAGGAATGAAAGTAGTGAGCTGTTAGGAATCTAGTCATAGAAACTGCTATAGTGCCTTTTCCTATTTTTATCAGAAAGTTGAATGAATATCAATGTATTAAAGAGAGCAGAGTTATTTCTTGGATACGAGCTTCTCACTGCCTATTTCAAGGCAGGTTTGACATGACAGAACCAAAACTGAGTAGCTATAGATGTCACAGTATGCATTTTGAACTCTATTGCCTTAGAATGAGTCTTATGGGTTATAATATCAAGAATCTGTATTGGTCCAAAATGTTCATCTATGCCATTTGGATGGAGAGGTTTGATTTTATTCCTGATCATATTTTTAGCTTGAAAGTTTTACAAATCATCAGAAAATTTTGGAGCCAGCCTAAATTTGGGTAATGTCAGAAAACTTTCAGAGAATGCTGAAACATGGCTAGGAGAGAAGATAGAGCAAAGACTCAGCCTTTCCTTATCACTCCAATCCCCATATATTTCTTTAAAAATATTATGGGCTTTTCATTAACAATTTTTTTTTTTTTTTGAGACAAGATTCTCACTCTATTGCCCTTAGTAGAGAGCTGTGGCTTCCTAGCTCACAGCAACTTCAGACTCAGGGACTCAGGTGACCCTCTTGCCTAGGGCTCCCAAGTAGCTGAGAGTACAGGTACCTGCCACAACACCCAGTTTTATCTTTTTAGTAAAAGGGAAGGTTTTGCTCTTGCTCAGGCTGGTCTCAAACTCCTGAGCTCAAGCAATCCATCTTATTCAGCTTCCCAAAGTGCCAGGATTACAGGTGTAAGCCACCAATCCCAGCTTTAACGAACTTTTGATGAAGGTAAGGGATTGTTAATGTTCGGTGTCTTGAGTAGATATTTTTACATTTAAGAAATAAATGTTAAATAAGGGAGGACACTAGATTAAAGCTAAAATTAGGTGATAGGGAAGATTGAGAACTATAAAATTTTTTATAATACTAATTATTTTTAATTTTTTAAAGTTTTATTTATTTTGCAGTTTTGGGGCAGGGCTGAGTTTGAACCCGCCACCTGCCACCTCCGGCAAATGGAGCTGGCTCCCTACTCCTTTGAGACACAGGCTCCACCCTATTTTTTTTTAGAGGCAGAGCTCACTTTGTTGCCCTCCGTAGAGTGCTATGGCATCATAGCTCACAGCAACCTCCATCTCTTGGGCTTAGGCGATTTTCTTGCCTCAGCCTCCCAAGTAGCTGGGACTACAGGTGCCTGCCACAATGCCCGACTATTTTGTTGTTGTTGCACTTTGGCCAGGGCCGTGTTTGAACCCGCCACTCTCATTACATGGGGCCCGCGCCCTACTCACTGAGCCACAGGTGCCACCCATTTTTTATAATTATTAAAGAAGATTTATGAGCTCGGCGCTCATAGCACAGTGCTTATGGCTCCGGCCACATAGACTGAGGCTGGCAGGTTTAATCCTGGCCTGGGCCAGCTAAACAACTACAACTGCAACAAAAAAATAGCTGGGCATTGTGGCAGGCACTTACAGTCCCAGCTACTTGTGAGGATGAGGCAAAAGAATCGCTTAAGCCTAAGAGTTTGAGGTTGCTGTGAGCTGTGCACCATGGCACTCTACTGAGGGAAACATAGTGAGACTGTTTCAATTGAAAAAAAAAAAAAGAAAAGGTGGCACCTGTGGCTCAAGGAGTAGAGCGCCAATCACATATACCAGAAGTGGTGGGTTCAAACCCGGCCCTGGCCAAAAGGGGTGGTGGTGCCTGTGGCTCAATGGGTAGGGCGCCAGCCCCATATAGCGAGGGTGACGAGTTCGAACCTGGCCCCAGCCAAACTGCAACAACAACAACAAAAAGTAGCCTGGCATTGTGGCGGGTGCCTGTAGTCCTAACTACTTGGGAGGCTGAGGCAAGAGAATCACCTAAGCCCAAGAGCTGGAGGTTGCTGTGAGCTGTGCCGCCACGGTACTCTACCAAGGATGACAAAGTAAGACTCTGTCTCTAAAAAAAAGATATATGGCTGAGTGAGGTGGCTCATGCCTGTAATCCTAGCATTCTGGTAGGTCGAGGCGGGTGGATAGCTGAGGTCACAGATTCAAGACCAGCCTGAGCAAAAAGCCAGATTCAGTCTCTACTAAAAATAGAAAAACTGAGGCAAGAAGATCACTTGAGCCCAAGAGTTGGAGGTTACTGTAAACTTTGACAACAGGGCACTCTACCCAAGGTGACAGCTTGAGACTGCCTCAAAAAAGAAAGGAAGAAGAAGATTTATAAGCTTACAAGGAAAGAATAAAATGATAACTGTCATTAGAAAGGTAGATAATAAGGAATTAATATAGCACAAAATGTAAAAGGTTAGGGCCCCATAGAAGCTACTTGAATTCTTGATTCTTAGAGTGTAGAGACCCCTGCAATAGCTGTGGTAGCCAAATGGCATTTGTTCTCACATTATAATCCTCTCGTATAACAAATGTAATTCTTATGGCTGGAGATAGGATTGTGAGGAAAGAGCACATACTTGGTTGATAAAGCACCAAGTGCCTGGCTTTGGAAATTGTTGACAGCCCTTACTGTCAAGCTTACTATTATTACCTTAGCTGAATGCCAGACAAATATCAGATGTTAGTTCATGTGGGTTCAGATAACAGAAGCATGCTAAGGAAGACTGACTTAGTAGATTTAGAACTTGCCAGAAATAAAAGCAGTCTCAAAATAGATTAAGTTGCCTTCAGCAATTAGTTTTCCATTGCTGGAGGTTACAGAGACCTGATGACATGTCTATTGTTTTTATTCGTTTTGTTTTTTATTTTGAGACAGTTGTCCTGGGTAGAGCACTATGCATCATAGCTCACAGTAACCTCAAACTCTTGAGCTCAAGCAATCCTCTTGCCCCAGTCTCCCGAGTATCTGAGGCAAGGAGTGCCTGCCATAACACCTGGCTCGTTTTGGTATCACTCTTGCTCAGGCTGGTCTTGAACTGCTGAGCTTAAGCAGTCTTCTTAACTTGGCCTCCCAGAGTGCTAGGATTACAGGTGTGAGCCTGGCTACATGTCTGTATTGGAGATTAACAAAGATAAGGTCTCCACTAAAATATCTTTATTTTGTGGCAGAGCTTTTAAAATGATTAACTCCTTTTTTAATCAGTTCTAACATGATTTTAGGCTATTTCACAATCTATTCACAATTTCTATCTATCTGAAATAACAAAGAAGAATGGATCTATTTGTCTTCCCCAAAGAGATAATTTCTGTGATTTCAAGATTGTCTGAGTTAAGGAAAAGATTCTTGTAACATAGGAAAATGAACCATGGGCCTGATTCTAACTCTGAAGCAGAAATGAATGAGGGTGCGAAGAAAAATGGGATTGTGAAATGTGTAATTAATAAAGTATTTAACATTTATCCTTTCATTGTGGAAGTAACATTAAATTTGGGCCTTTTAAAAGGAAATGTTTAAGACAGACTTCTACAATTAAAAAATCTAAGTTAAATCTACTGCTTTTTTTTTTTTTTTAATCTGAAAAGCATTCACAGCTCTGATGGAGGGCAAAATTAATAAACAGCTGAAGAAAGTTCTGAAGAAAATAGTAAAGGAAGCCCATGAACCTCTGGCTGTAGCTGATGCTAAACTAGGAGGAGTTATAAAGGTAAAGTTATTTTTTTTCATGCCTGCTTGTCAGATCCCAGTATACTGACTATAAAGTGTACCCTTTGTTATAAGTTGTCCTAAGTTGTGTGTTTTTTGTTTTTTTTTTGTTGGTTTTTTTTTTGAGATAGAGTCTCAACTCTTGCTCTAGGTAGGGTGCAATGGCATCCTAGCTCACAGCAACCTCAGACTCTTGGGCTCAAAGTATTCTCTTGCCTCTGCCTTCCTGGTAGCTGGAACTATAGGCACTCTTCCATGATGCCTAGCTATTTTTTAGAGATGAGGTCTCACTCTTGCTCAGTCTGGTCTTCCAACTCCTGAGCTCAGGCAATATTCTTCTCCTCGACCTCCCTAAGTGCTAGGATTACAGGTGTGAGCCACCACACCTGGCCAAGTTGGGTTTTTTTCGTTTTTTGTTTTTGCAGTTTTTGGCCAGGGCTGGGTATATGGGGCCGGCCGGGTTTTTCTTTATTAAAAGACAGCTTATTCTGTCACCTCAACTGGAGTGCAGTAGGATCATCATAACTCATTGTAATTTCAAGCATCTGGCCTTAGGTGATCCTCCTACCTTAGCCACCTCAGTAGCTGGGACTATGGCAGATACTCACACAACCCTGACTGGCTAAACTTTCCCTTTTTGTTTTTGGTAGAGACAGGATCTCACTCTTGCTCAGGCTGGTCTCAAACTCCTGGCCTCAAGTGATCCTCCCATCTTGACCTCTCAAAGTGTAAAAGATTGCAGGCATAAGCCATCATACCTGGCTAAATTATCATAAGTTTTGTTTTGTTTTTGCTGCGTGGGTAGAGCATAGTGGCATAATACTACTTCACTATAACCTCAAATTCCTGACCTCAAGCTATCCTCTTGTAGTTGGAACTATAGGCGTTACCACTAATGTTTTTATTTATATTTTTATTTTTTTATTAAATCATAGCTGTGTACATTTTAAATCAGAATATGGTGGGGGAGTTTTTTTATGCTTTTATTTATTTTTTTAAATTTATTTTTATTATTAAATCATAGCTGTGTATGTTAGTGCCATCAAGGGGTAGAATGTGCTGCTTTCATATACAATTTGAAGTATTCTCATCAAACTGTTCAGCGTACCCTTCATGGCATTTTCTTAGTTACTGTATGTAGGCATTTGTATTCTGCATTTAGTAAATTTTGCCTGTACCCATTCTAAGATGCTCCATAGATGTGGCCCCACCCATTACCCTCCCTCCACCCAAACCTCCCCCCTCCCTTCCTCTTGCTTGGCCCTTTCCCCATAGTCTTTTGCTAAGCACATTTTAATAACTCACACGGGAACCTCTATCTCTGGGAACCGGGCTGGGGACAGCTGGGCAGGTAGCCGGGCGTTGGTGCTACCGCGATCTTAATTGTCTGAGGGCTCCTGTAGCTCTCCAGCTCCCTGCTCCCACATGGGGACACTCAGCAGGTCGCTGGAAGGGGGTCAGGAAGACAATTGAAACAGCTCATGAGAGAACCTGTGCTATCCCTCAAGCTGCCTAGAACAGAAAATGATGGAAATGGTCAGTAAAAACGTATGGGCGATGGCCACAAATGACAGGAAACAGAAGGGGCGCAGCTAACGAGCGCAGAATGTATACAAGAAGCTGTTATACATAGTGGGAAAACATACCTGTCACTGTGAAAATACCACGTTTCCCTTTGGGTTTATTTAAAATTACTCTAAGTAATTGAACCATGCAAAAGATGAAGAAGTCACATTCCCACATGTGGGAAGCTACACTATTAATCGGCTAAATCAAACGTAAAGAAGATAAGCTAAGATCAAGCCTTATGGTTCTTGATACTACTCTGAAGGCAATTTCAGGATACAAAAGTGCTCAGAGAGTATTTTGTAATTATAAACCACCGAGAAGACCCACCCAGGAGGAATAATTATGTAATTTCTGCATGGCTTGGAGAATGGCAGTAAGTAGTCCCGTCCATCCCTGTGGCTGCCGCAGGCAGTGACGCTCCATTACCTTGGGGACTGTGTCTTAGCATAGTTGTCTTCTTCCTTTGTGTATCATATAAGGAATTAAGCAGACTATGTTTCCCAGGGACTTAAAAAAAATTTTTTTTTTAAACCCCAAAACTTGATTCTGTTTCTGAGATTCTTGTCAGGAACAGGTCTGCAATAGAGGTAGGCTATTATTAAAAATGAAAGAAAAGGTTTTTCATGCTGATAGTAACCAAGGGGAAATTAATTTACATCTTCAATGACCTGTGGTTCATAAATATGATAGCAAAATGCCATCTGTGTAAATAACTGGAGTTCAGCATCTAAATTCTTGAGGATAACGCTATCAACCACATCAAGAAACATTTAATTTGCTTCAATCTTGCTAGTAGTGTGTTCCAATCAATGAATGCTCCCAGACAACCTCCTTATAAATGTACGTGTGATTAGAGAGAAATGAGGGCGCTCACAGACTAAACGGGCTAACAGGTAACAGAAACAATGTGACTGGAAACGAGGGGCCTAAAACCAAAACAAGACCCTTCATCTTCTGATCCCCCACTTGTCTCAGTGTAAATCAGGAATTTATAAACTTCTTGCCATATATGAGCTGAGTTTGTTTAATCAGTTCTGTTACTGTTCACAGTGATGGTTGCGGCTGGAGGAAAACTGGTTATCCTTTCTGTACAGTGTTGTGATCTTCCACCAAGGACTGTGCCCTTGCTTTGGGTTTTGGCTTGTGTGTGTGTTTGGCCTGGGGAAGACGAACAGGAAAGCAGTAGAGGCAGCAGAGGAAGAGCCTCTTGTAGTTCACGCTGCGGTGCAGAATTGCTTCTGTTGACCCCAGAGACCTGCCTTCAGTTTAACTCGTGTGCTTTAAACTCACGTACTAGAGATTCAAACACAGATGAAACCGGTTTCAGAGCTAGAGGACCACACAGTCTCCGAAGTTCAACACATAGTTATAAGTGTCCCAGACTCTGCCCTGTGGGTGACTGGCGACCTTTGTCAACTCTGGTCACACTCAGATTACCCACTTCGATCCCAGTTCTGCCATTTACTAGTTTCTTTACCTGTGACAAATTACTGGGAAGCACGTTTCTGAACCAAGCCAGCTGCTGGCAGAATGAGCCGAGGTCATTGTCATGTGATGCACATTTCACATTATTGCTCCTTACCCTGCCCAAAGGAGTTTGTTTTTTTTTAAGAGAAATGATCACAGGCTGTTTGGTGCCCCATCTCCGCCTTCCTTCCCCAGGTTCCTAGAGTGCCTGTATTGTGTGGTCACTGGGCTCCTGCCAGGATGAGACTCTGGAATGTGCAGTGGGCTGTGCTGGCCCCGCAGAGGCTGTGTCTGTACCCGCCAGGCAGCCTCCTGTCACTGAATGCCCAGGACACTGAAACAGAAACTCTCTGGTGCTTTATGTGCAGCTAGCCATAGCTGATACCAATTCTGCAGGGTACATGCTAAGTCTCCCTGAAGGAATCTGGATGGGAAATTGCCACCCTGAGAGAAAATGCCCAGGAGGGGGGTGTCCTGAAGCAGAGCTTCTGGGGAGTGCGACGGTGCTTGACCCTTGGGAAACCCTTCCATGTGCCACCCCAACGAGTCCTGGGGATGACAGTGTGCAAACCCCTGACTCCTGGTTTCTTTCCTACCTTCTCCCTTTGTCCCAGTAATCGCTGTGAGTCTCCTGCGTCCCTGGCAGAAGGAGGGACATTACTGAGCAGAGTGAGTCAGCCTGAACGCAGAAAAATACGGAGAGGCAGTGAAGCGTCCCCTCAGGGAGCAGGCCTGGGAATGAGACCAGAGAGGGCCGTGCATTTGTTCTATAACCTGCCTGTTTCCTTCTCTCTATGTAAAACAGGGAAATTAATAATAATACCACGTTTCACAGCAGTGTGCAGATGGTCAAGTGGACTATCCATGAAAGTGTGTTGTAACCTGTAGCAAGTGAATTGTGAACAGGACCCCTAATACTCCCCACTGAGAGTGGGTACCATGATGTGAGGTTCCCCGCAGGAAGGCAGTGCAGGGCAACACTCGCTCCGTGCTACCTACTGTGACTGCTATTACTCTGCGGTTATCACTGGTAAAAAGCAAAGTAAAACAAAACAAATGAATAAATATCCCATGGGTAAGGGTGTGAGAGTGAACGCAGAAAAATTAACTGGAAAAGCAAAATTAATAGCTTTATAAATGGAATGACCTTATCAACATTAAAAACTATATATGCGCTTGACAGGAAAACCAGAAGAAAATACATCAAAGCGTTGTCAGTAACTTTCTCTGAACAAAGGGATTGCAGGTTTAAAGGAAGACTGTTGCAGCCCTTCTTAGTCCCCTCCTTTGAGGAAGCAGCCCCAACCCTTACCCTAGTCTGCCCTCATACCCTGCCCTCGTCCCCACCCTCGTGTCCCGCCCTCGTCCCCCACCCTCGTGTCCTGCCCTTGTCCCCTGTCCTCGTCTTCTGCTACCCCAGCCTGCACCACGTGTGACTGAGCCAGGGTGGACTGTTGACCTAAGTCGGGTCCATGAGCCTCTTTCTAAAGAATCTAGGTTTGGACTAGAGAGGGAATGTCATACTAAGTTCTGCTCTGCATAGCTGAGTTATAAATTCTAAAACTTTGGGGCTCTGTGACCAGGCTTTGGGTCACGTGAGCTAGAAAAGACCAGCCCACCATGAACTGGTGGGAGCACCCAGACGTGCAGAAAGGGCCAGAAAGCAGCCACAGCAGGTCCTGTGTGATTCTGTTTTGTGAAGCTTTGGAAACACGTGCTTTTCTATTACAGTTTATCTAAGAAATCTCATTGTACCTACAATAGAGGCCACTTTTGCTTCCTCTGGCTTGCCTATGCTTTCTGACTGTTTTACAGAATACAAAAGAATTTTTTTTATAAATTTTTCAAGGTGGGGATGTACTTCTTTTATAAACAGACAAAAATAAAGCTTATTTTAAAAAGCATTGCGCACATAGTGAATAGAAAGGTAAGATGTGGAATGCTAACACCCGCTGTCTCGCAGTCACTCAGAAGAGAGACTTTTTACATCAAGTTTAAGAAGTGGCCTCCACCCCCAGGACTCACTAAGAAAAGGAACTGGGGGCCCTGTGGAATCTCAGCCACTTCGTCTCAGAGTCCAGACTCACATTACTGTTACCAATGTGAGCAGTGACCTGACACAGACCCAGGAATCTCGCATTCTTCTAGCAACTGAGCACCCACTGTGGTTTGTGCACTTGGCCTAGAAGAGCTCTTTGCAGAGAAAGTAATAAAAGGGTGTGATTTCCTTGGCCCTCTCTCTTTGCTCGGTTCAAATACACTAATTTGCCAGCTCAACAGAAACCTGCTCCTGCCCATTCCAGGGCAGCAGCCATGAATTCTGAATATATGCAGGGGCATGGAAACTGGATCTTCCTTTCCATTCTCAAATCAAATGCTGGTGCGTTTCAGACACGTCCTGGTTGAATCTCAGGTGGCCGAGGACTCTGAATTTTGTCTGTGCATTTCTTACATGCCTTATCCTTAAGTTGTAAGTCAGTTATATTTTCATTTTGATCTTTTGAGAGGAAAAAAAAAAAAAAGGAAAGGGAATTGTGAAGAATCCGCTGTTCTTTGAGACTTACGTTTTCTTCAGCAGCAAGGAGCCAAGAGCAAAGGGGTCTCTTCACGGTGGCTGGACAGCACGTCTGCAGAGAATCTCCACAGGACGTGCCAGACACACCAACCCTGAACATGCTGCTTAAAATACACAAATATATGTTGTGTGCCTCTGGCTGATGTTTTAAGACTCCCTCTCGCAGTCGGAAGGGCTGTAGCTCCGGAAGATTAATATCCACACGTTATTTTGCTTTTTGGTGGGGTGAACTAAGTTGACTTATCAGCTGATGTGGTTGAAGAATTGTGGCTCAAGGCTGAGCATACAGGTGCATAGGATCCCTTTTCCAGTGCAGAAAAATAGAGAAAACAATAAAATGTAAGCTGTTTAAATATATTTTTTATTCTAAATAAAGAGATCTAATTTAGGGCCTTATGTTGGAGATTCATAATCATCTATACTTTCCAGCTCCATCAAAATAAAATTACCAAGGGAGGTATTCCCACTTGGTGAGCTCGAGAGAGACCGCAGCAACACAGGCTGATCTGAACGGGGGTCTCTGAAACCTGATTTAGTCCTGTAAATATGTGCCTCATTTCATATTCTGTGCTTTTCGTTCCCTTTTTGTTATTTTCTTCATCCTAAACTCTTGCTTAGGTCTCTTTTTTCTTGTTCTTTTTACTTTTCTATTCAGTGACCCATCTTCTGGTCAAACAAGACAGCGTGGTCGTTGAACCATCCAAAACCTTCTCTTGTCCATAGGGGGCAACTGCCCCTGGTGGTCTTCCTGCAGAGATGTGCTGGCCTTGGGGCTGTACCACTCTGCAGAAAGTCCTCCCTGAGCAGGTCCTGGGTCAGAGCTCCCAGGGTGTCCAGCAGGGTGAGTAACAATGCCTGGAAAAGGCCTGGGGCATTGTGCTCTCATTTTAAAGGTGAAGCAAGAAAGGTCCAGAAGGGAAAAGTGACTTGCCCGCCCAAGGTCATCTTGCTTGTAGTGGAGCTGGACCTAACCCCGGGGCGGCTGATTCCTTGTCCAGAATCTCTTCTCACACCATTTGGCCTTGACAGGCTGCAATCAATTCTCACTTTTAAAGCTATGTATTTTTTCTTTTTTTAAAACCTTAGTTTCTTATATAGCAACACATTCTCAAAGGCTTATAGCTTTGTGTCATTATCAGGCTATCAATAGCACTCTCGGAGATAAATTCAATACGATGTTTAATCAAAGACTTTCAGCAATTTCTTGTCAGGATCCCTGAAGTGCATTGAAAATACTAGTTTGTAAATCACATTACCCTGCCAATTGTCTACTAACCAGACTAGAAAAGGCGGGCACAGAGGTGGAGGAGGTAGTGGAGTTACGAGAACTCAGCAGTGCCAGGATCTTATGAGCTTGGTAATGTATTTCCTATTTTACAGAAAAGAAAACTTAGGTTACAGAGGCTAAGCAGTATTCCCACAATCTACTTGCAAGGCAGAACTAGACAACTTTAACTGCAAAGCTCAAGTTCCTTAAGCCAAATATTTGTAAATCAAGGGGAAAGATAGGGAAGGGTGCTCTTTAGAGCTATCTACAATATTATGCACAAGCCCTGCTTTTTAAGTCCCTACTGTAAACATTTTCCCTGTGTTATTCCCCTGGCCCTTTGGCAGTGTTCCCCGTGGGAGATGGTCGAGTACTCGGAGACTCCTTTGAGCCATGTTCTTAATAAATAAAGCAATGTTATTTATTTAAACCTTTGCGTGCTTTTGTCTGTCATGGATACCACCAATTTTCTCTCCTATAGGGAAATGCACACGAGATCATGGAAGCCCTTGAAAGATACAAGTTTTTTAGAGTAGCTCGGCTGCCTTGGTGTCAGGTGACTTGACTGGCTCCTGGCAGTCACCCTCGTCACACCCAAGCTCATTGGTCATTCTCAGATGGCTCAGCAGAATTCAGGCACTGAACGTCAAGCAGTAAGCTCTGTACCACTGATTATTATCTTAAGGAGCTCATATTTAGCTAACTTTTTATAAGACATGCAGCAAATAGCTAACAAAACCATTTTGGAAAGATAACTGCAAATAAAAGTTTGGCTTAGTTTTCACACTAATTACTATATAGTAATGACTCTTTTACAATTATTAATAGTAATGACTCATAATTAGAGTTCAATAGTTGAATAAAAATTTTCACATAAGTGATCTCATACAATTCTCACAAGCAAACTATTCAGTAAAATTCAAATATCGAGAGTTAATCTGTGTTATGAATTGGGTGAGGGCCTAGCTGCTGGACCTTAGAAATATAAAACTAAATAAGCAATGGCCCTTATCTTCAAGGAACTCACCACCATTATTACTATCATTTTCTCTAAGATTTTAGGTAAGTAAAGCTCAGAAGTTACAAAAATTTGCTCCATGAGTCCAGTTACACATAGTCCTGTAGCTGGGGTTGTTTGACACCAAAACTTACCTCACCACATTAATGTTCTACTCGGCACGGGAGTAGAAATTTAGAGGAAAGTAGTTATTGACATAGATAATTAAATTATCTCCCTGAATCTGCTAGTTTTTAGTTCGTGATTTTTATAAATTTGGGATTTTTAAGGCAGTGTGCACCTTTGTGATTTCTCTTGCTGTTCTGCACAGTCCTTCCTATTTCTATTGTTAAAAGCTAAAGTTTTTGTTATGTGTTTGCTTAAAGAGAAGCAGAATCATAGTTATTGTGTTCTCTACATGTATGCAGCTAAGCAATTCACACAGCATAACAGCTGAGCCTGCCATCATGTGTCACTCTGTGTTAGACAGAAAGAAATAAAGAAATCGTGAAGAAAGTTTCCAGGAATCTGGCTTAGGATGACAGCGGGCTAACATCCTGATACAACCGTCATGAACACAAGGAGTTGTTTATTTTTTCCAGCTGTTTTCTGCCTCTAAGAACAGAGGAAAATGAGCTCAAACTGCAGCCCTCAGGATGTAGCTTAGCTATGAAAAACAACTTGCTGGCGGGTGAAAGGGTCAGTCCCTAGGCAAGGTACCAGGGAAGGTGGAGAGTCTCCTTAAAAAAAACAGAAAAGATTTCTATTCCCTTTTTAGGTTCAAATGTGACATGGCCCCAGGAAGTAAGGTGGGCCAGCTGGCTCCCAAGTTTCTTTCCAGCACCTTGACTTTAGCTCCATGGCACTTTCAGCTGCTAAAAGCACTTTCCACAGTGTGCCTGAGGTTTCCCTTTTATGTTACTAAACGATCTGCCCAGGCTTTAGCCTCAAAACTTCATGGTTTTTCTCTGAAGGTCAGTTACAATCAATTTTTTTTTCATGTTTATTTTATTTTTTTTTTATTTTTATTAAATCATAGCTATGTACATTAATATGATCATGGGACATCATACAGTAGTTACAATCAATTTAAAGGTTCCTTGGTTAGTCTTTCTAAAGGTTAAAAGGCCAAATGTAGAACCTTTCAAAAACTTTTTTCTCTTTCACTTATTAAGGTTCATGATGACCCCAGACCATGGAGAATCCGGTGGGGATTATCACTGCTAAACTCTGAGATGACAACACTGCCTGCGGGAACTTGCACACCTTTCAGGGGTCTCCTTAAATTTTCAGAGGTGCTCAGAACCAGGCTGAGCACTGCAGAGGGACAGGAAGGAATGGTCCATCCAGTTCATGGATTTAACAGCCAAGTGCAAGCTCAGGAAGTTGAAGGAATCAGGGAGGGTCACACTTCAGTAAAATGCAAAATTGAGAATGAAATTCAATCCCGTACGGTAACACCTTCAGAAACATGTTGTTCATTTTCAAAGAAAAATTTAAAAAACCCATGTTTCAAAGTGTATCTGAATGGCATGAAATTCTCTCCTTATGGAAACAACTGACTTTCTCTCTCTGCTACTTCCCCACACTGACAGACGTGCGTGATGGTTATTCCCTTAACATGTAACTACCATGTTCCAGCTCTGTGTATGAATAAAATCCTGGAATTTTTTTTATTTAAAAACTCATACCTTTTCTTATGAATTTGTTTTATGTGAACCTGTTGATTTCCCATAACTATTAAAGTATGCTTTAGAGCAGAAAAACTTTGATTAACCTCAACTTTGCCAACTCCTACTGTCTGTGTGACTCTGGGCAAGTAATATAATCTTTTTGTTTCTTCATCTGCAAAATGAAAGTAAAAATATTTGCCTGTCCTGACTGAGGAGTTGTCCCATGTGAAGTGCTGAGGGCAGGTCTGGCAAATGCCACCTGCTCCGTCTGCTGCAGCTGCTGCTCCGTTACTGTGCTCGCCAAATACCTCAACTCCCAGAAAGTTTCCCTAAGAAATAAATAGAAATGCAGCCATTCTACTAGGCATCAAGGACAAAAGGAAAGCTTCTTTAGACAATGAAACTTCCTTCTGAAGCTTTGAAAGATGTATCTCCTTTGTCAAAAGTATGTTTGGTTTAACAGGCCTTTCTTGCATTTTCTGAGGACCTGCTGTGTATGAGACCACAGGTGACTGGGTGTAAACATTAAGGGCATAGGTGTGCTCCTCAAGAGTTTCATGGCCCAGAGGTGAAAGAATCATGTAAACACAATGTGATATGGACAAAAGAGCAGGGAAGACACGGCTAGAAAGGGAGAATGGAGAAGGTGGTGGACAGAGACCAGCACAGGCGAGTCAAAATTCTAAGCAAAAGACAACAGGAGAAATGGGATCATGATCACTAGATAGTTTGTTTTAAAGACAACTAACATTTTATAAGCAGAAAGAGGTCAAATTAGTTAGTAATCTGCCTGATTATTATTCAGCTGGGCAGAAGGGATCACAAAACGTCTTCAATAGAAGGAAGGGGGAGAGAGAGGAGAGAGAGAAATGGTATTTTGGGCACCAGGCCCACCACATACGCATACGTGCATATAGCAGAAAAGCTGCAATTCGTGGGGGGTAATTATCAACGTAAGAGAATCATGACCATCTTGTTTTTACTAACAGAACTTGTCATTCGTCCAGGGAATGATCTCAATTTTCCATTTCTTCCAGCATGTGTATTTTTATTCCAACTTGATACATAAACAGCATCATTACTGGTGTCCCTGGGGACTCCACTGACTGGCTGGGAATCTGAGTATGTGGCCCACAATTATTTGAACGTGAAGTAAAATTTTAATTTCTGCTAATTTTTAAATATATGTGGTAAGTAAATCTTACTAATAACATGACCAACAGATTGGTATTTTGAACGAAACATATAGGAGAAGCCAGCTACACTGTCTGTAATAAATCATTCATATGATCTCAGAGAAGACAACTAGATATTTAAAGCATTAAACGGCTTGTGGTGCTGTAGCTCACAAAATGCTTCAACAAACTCAGAGCACATTCTCTGCAGAACTGAGTCCCTGCTCCACGAGGCACCAGAGCCCTAGAAATAGGTTTTAGGAGCTCCCTAGACAGTATCTTTTTTCATAATGTATATTCCGTTAGCATATAAGCAGAAACCATAGCAGCAATCAGATGAGATTATAAATTTCAGATAACATTCCTCTGAGATAACCTTCCTGAGATGATTTGAAAACACAACAAATATAAATACAACTCTTTGCAAGGATAAGTAAGATGGGAAACAATATACTGAATTAAGACTCTGAAATATTACTATTTTGTTTCAATAGAAGTACACAACCACTCATAGCTAATAATTAAAGTTTTATGTAGTGCTTAGTGCTTTGCCAAACATGCTCCCCGCCCTCCTCAATCACGTTGCTTGAGCTACACGGCAACGGCAACGGATGTTGTGGCACCTGAAGGCTGACCTCACAGGATGAGCCCACTTTCGGGAACGGGTTCTAGACTGTGTCCTCTCAGGAAGAGAAACCCCCGAGTGAGCTCCGAGTCCTTGTCCATTCAAAACCACCTGCTACTGGGTGCTGTTACTTTACCCCAGAGCACGTGAAGAATTTGTCCCTTCCTTTCCCTTCCTTGAGTGATGGAAGGAAAGATCTCTGAAGCAGAGAGTTTATCTGCCGTTGCTGTATCGCATTCCTGAAATGGTGCCTGGTAATTAGCAGCTGCTCAATAAATACTTTCAAACAAGGAATGAATTCCAATTTCTGCTTCCCTGAACCTCCCCTCTAGGTCTCTAGGGCACCTCCCGATTGCCACCCAGGGTCACATTTTCTTTTCTCTCATGTGCCTTACAAGGTGGTGGCTTAGTCAGTGTTACTGAAGCACAGATTGGTTTTTTCCCTAGCTTAGCACATAAACGTCTCCTTATTACTACAGACCTCTCGTCCTGGCCTTTACAGTCGGCCACTAGTAGCTTCACCCAAGCTCCATGAGATCCCGCCTTCAGCTTGAAAACAGCATCCCTGTGCTGTTCCCGGCAGCCCCAGGCCCATCTCACCCACTTGATTCTGTTCAGGATGCTCCCTTGTCCCCCAGTGGCCACATCACTCACCTTTACCCACTGCGACACCACAGTCAGATGCCACTGTGTTGTCTACATACCCATTTGATTTTGGTCTGTGACACAGGGGAGAGTGGGTCATGTTTGGCACCCAGATCCCTAAGCTCCCTCAGGCCAGCAGCTGTGCTCTACCTGTCTTCTGCCCTAAAGAACCTACCACGTGTAGTAAATGATAAGTATCTCTCTGCTAAATTGAAGTGATTTCAAACACTAGATCACAGAAACTAGAAAAAAAATGGTGACAATTACATTAACAAAAGTGAGGTTTTCCAAAAACCTCAAAAATACCTATGACAGAGAAATTTTGGGAAAATGAAGGTGATGATGCTTTGTGCACTTTAAAGTTCTATAGAGATTCGTGTATTTTTGGCTGAGTGCAGTGGCTCACACCTGTAATCCCAGCTCTCTGGGAGGCCGAGGAGAAGGGAGTGTCTGAGCTCAGGAGTTCAAGACCAGCCCGAGCAAGACCTCGTCTCTACTCAAAATAGCAAAATTAGCCGGGTGTCATGATGGGCGCCTGTAGTCCTAGTTACTAAGAAGGCTGAGGCAGGAGGATCATCTGAGCCCAAGAGTTGGAGGTTGTTGTGAACTAAGGCACCACAGCACACTACCAGGCAACAGAGTGAGATTTTGTCTTGGAAAAAAAGAAAAAGAGTTTCATGCATTTCTGAACCATGTGTTGTGGGGCTTGTTGGGTGAATGAGAAAGGAAAGCTGCTTGGTGACCGCGAGTCCCTCTCTCCTTGAGAACAAAAAGCATTTTCCTGCTCCCAGAAGCAAAACTGCCCAGCTAGTGAAAAATTAGCACCTGAAAATATTTTAACATCACTGCTCAGCCAAGTCACTAAATTGCTGTGTGGCAGGATTTAGAGAAGTTTCTCTGTAATAAGGTATTTTTGAGGTTTAGAGTTTATCATGTATTTAAAATATTAAGTTGACCACAAAGTTTTTTTTTTTCTTTTTTAAAAACATGTATCTGTAACCAGGCAAACAAACAAAAAAATCTCTCCTGTAAAATATTACTCTATTCTGTGTTCCTGTCCTTGTCAGTGAGGGGCCCTCATATAAAGTCAGCACACAAGGCTGCTGGGGTCCAGAGAGGAAGGACGGTGCTGGGGACCCTCCTGGGCAGGGAGCTGGCCCTGTCCCCACAGATGGCTGCTTCCCAGGCCACGTTCTGCTTCAGCTATTCCTGACTCGGGAGACAGGCTGGATGTAGGCTGGGATATCTGAGAACCCTGGAAAATGTGCCTCACTGCGATGTAATCTGACTTCAGAAGGGCTTACACAATTCACATTCCTTGCAGAGGCTTTCCCACAGTTCTGGACAGTTGCTGAATGTTTTTCTTTTTCTTTACGTTCAGGAAAGGAGAAAACACCCATTATCTGAGAGACTACACAGCCACCTTTTTGCAGAGATAGCTGCAGCGCACGGCCCCCCGAGGCTTTATCCCCCTCACGGGTGACATCTGAGACAGACAGTATCAATCAGGCCTCCTGGCTCAGCCTCAAATCAAAGGCACTTTATCACTCAAAGCAGTAAAAGCTGCAATTAGATGATTGCCGCAGCTTCTTCCCCAGGAATATTTTGTTCGTGATAATTAATAATGCAATTAAAACTGAATTTAAGAAGAGAATGCCTACTAAAATATTTAATTTAAATATGGGAGCAATTTCCTTTCATGCTTCATTTACAAAATTATTAAAGATTGCTCTCTACATATATTTCGTATAAAAACTCAAAACAATCAAATTACTATTCATTCCAAATACATTAATAAAAGCCAGATGATAATCATTAGTCAGTTCCCAAGTAATGTCCAAATGCCCAGGCAAAAGAAAAAAAAGTGGCGGTAACAAAGCCCAACCATCATTAGGGACTGAGATGTGACAGTGACAGCCAGGCAAGACCTGTGACGACTGGCGGGAAGCAGACAGTGCTCTGGGAATTCACATTTCTTTCAAAAACATTCAAAATAAAAATGAAAAAAAGAGGAAGCAAGGCCAGCTGCTTTTTTGTTTGTTGAGCATACCATATTATTTACTGATTTTTCAAGCACTTATCTTAGGAAAAGTCTTCTTACTTGCCCGAGTACATAATAACATTGAAAGCTCAAAAAATTACAGCGCTTAATCTAATCATTTGAAATGAAGGTCTCTTTTTTTCCTGTGATTTCTTAAGAAGGAAACTTTAAACTGCTAAAGATATCCAAAGCAAATCCTAGCAAATCTAATTAATAAATATCTTTAAAGTAGATTTATTTTGCCTTTGAAGTTACCCAGGAGAGCCAGGCGCTGACCCACACAGAATGAGGACCAGGAAGCTCACTGCTGCCCTCCGTCCCCTTCCCTTCTCTAGTGTTTGGGGGCAGACACTGCTGGTGATAGAAAAAGCATAAAGTAAATCAGAGAAAAGACAGTGTAAACAGAAGGGAGGAAACATCAATGTAAATCCCAAGGTTATGTAGCCAAATTCCACAGGACTGAAAGCGAGACTGGCCAAGGACAAGAAGCAACACTCCAGCCACCGTCCACTGCCCGAGTGTGGGCGGGCCATCTGTGTCACTGCATCAGCGAGCAGCGCGCATGATGACACGTTCCTCTGACTTGATAACAGCCTCCAAAGATGTGGAAGGCCATTATGCAGGAGACTTGCCTTCTCAGCGAGGAACCAACAAGAGGATGTTGTGTTTACATGTCAGCACCAAGAGCTCAGTTTAGCTGGAATAACGAACTTTGTGCCAATCAGGTCATATCTGCCTATCAGGTCAAACTAGGATATCTAAAATTATTTTTAGTGTTTGGACTTAAACAATAAGATTTTTTTTTTCACCCTTTCTCGTTCGTTTGGCTATGAAACAGACAATAAATCACAGTTCAATCTACCAAGTATCCTGTACATTATAAGGCCAAGCTTCCTAACTGATGTGGCTGTCAACTTCCTGCCACCACCAGCTTTATCCCCCTTTGCTCAGCATAATGGCACTGCTGTGGGCACTGCTGTGTGTGCTGAGGTGGACGCTGAGGTGGGCGCTGATGTCAGTGCTGATGTGGGCACTGAGGTGGACACTGGGGTGGACACTGAGGCCGGCTGGGTACAGGCCTGTATCACAGCTTCACCTCTCAGCAGAGGCACATCCTCGAGTGACCTTGCACAGGCACGATGACAATGAAAGGAGACCACACGTGGAGAGGACCCCTCAGATAAGATGACACCCGGGTAAGACCCCTCGGAGGCACTCCAAACGGGACAGCTACTGTGTGGATATTTATTAAAAACACGTATTATTGTGTCCCAGCACCAAGCACTGTGCTTCGTGGTGGGAACACACATATTTCCACACATGCAACCCACAGAACAAACCAACTTAACAATCATTCCTTTTTTTTTTTTTTGAGACAGAGTCTCACTCTGTGGCTCAAAGTAGAGTGTGGTGCTGACATAACTCACAGCAACCTCAAACTCCTGGGTTTGATCAATCCTCCTGCCTCAGCATCCTGAGTAGCTAGGACTACAGGCACCTGCCACAACTCCTGAAAAATTAGAAATTTTTCAATTTTAGTAGATGCGGGGTCTTGCTCTTGCTCAGGCTGGTCTTGAACTCCTGAGCTCAAGCAATCCACCCACCTCAGCCTCCCAGAGTGAGCCAACCCGCCCAGCCTTGAGAATTGTTTTTACCTCCCACAAGTAATCACTATTCCTGTACCAATAAAAGCAAAGTCAAGTCCTTTACAGCATTAAGAAATCTGGCTTATCAGCCAGGAACCCACCAGACCTTGCCAGTGTTATGAGCAGGTGAGCTGCTGCCCCTTGGGCTCTGTAGATGGGGGGAGTCCACCTCCGGGTCTTTCTCAAATTGGTTTCCTCTCCTGGCCAACAGATGCCCTCATTCACAGTTTTACCACCTCTTTCCTGGGATACTGTTACAACCTTCTAAACAGTTCCCTGCCTTGAGATTTCCTTGTATGATCCTTCTTCTAATTTATGAATCTGGTCATGTTACACTCTGATTAAAAACCTCCCTGACTTCTCAAAGCTTTAATGGAAAAGGCTCTCCCCTTAGCACGGCCCAATAAACCCTGTGAGGCGTGAGGCTTGAGTCACACGCTGACCTCAGCTTCTGATGCGACTAGTGATACCCACCCACGTCCTAATCGCACAGCTCCCTCCACTTGCTGGGCTGCGTCAGGCTCCCTGTGTTTTCTGACCTTTTCTGTCTTTACTCTCCCAGTCCTGCTAATAAATATCGAAATGACACTCACCAAATTGCAATGTGTCGCTCATGCCTGCTCCCTTCCTCCTGGACGTTGAGGACTGAGTGGCACGCAGGAACGAATACAGCATGTTACCCGTGTCCATCTCCCCTAGCTAGGCAGAGCAGCGTGCTAAGTGGGTGCTCTCAGAGGAGGCTGATGGGTCCATGGACTTTAGTGACTTTAGAACCCTTTATGGAACAAAAGTGGATGTTCAGGAGGCCACTTGGTCAATGAGGCCCCACTTCCTTTCCCATGGGACCTGTTTCCATTGAGCAAATAGGCATTAGGGTAGGCACAGTGGCACACGCCTGTAATCCCAGCACTCTGAGAGGCTGAGGTGGGAGGATCACCTGAGCACAGAAGTTCAAGACTAGCCTGAGCAACAGCGAGATCTCATCTCCAAAAACAATCAGGCATTGTGGCCGGCGCCTGTAGTCCCAGCTCCTTGGAGAAGGACTGCTCAAGCCCAAGAGTTTGAGGTTGCTATGGGCTATAATGCCATGGCACTCTACCCAGGGAGACATAATGAGACGCTATCTCAAAAAAAAAAGAAAAAGAGAGAGAGAGAGAGAGAGAGAGAGTATGGGCATTGGATTCTGGATCCAGGGTACCAACAGTTCTAGACTCAGGATTACAGAGATGTATTTAAAATTCACACTTTCCAGGGGTATCCTGTGCCTGTAGGAAGTGCATCATCTATTGTATCAGTACAGAAATTGAGTGAAGCCAGTTCATACAGAAAGCGAATCTATCATCTATTGACAACCATATTTGTCCAAATGACCTGAGTGTCCTGGACCATTTCTTCATTCATTCAGCAGCTATCGACTGATGGTTGTGTCGCCCTAGTCCCTGCACATTCAACCACGAGGAAACAGCTACACACATACTTTATTTACCGTGGAATTATTTTCTGTCCTGCCAATACACACATGAGCAGCCCATGTAGAGGACTCTATTCTAATCGATGAGAAGCACTCACTTCCCGCGTCATGCTGTGGGCTTCTACGGGCGACTTGTCCCTGGGCTCAGCCTCCACCTCCACTGTGTCCTGTGTCACTATGCAGCCCATGGGCAGCCCCCACTGTCCATGGACGAGCAAAGGAGCAGAGGATCGTGGCGGCCTTCCAAGTGTGCACAGACACTGCCCAGTCTGCCCCGCTGTCCACCACAGTGACGCGCTGACAGTGACAAGGAGACAAGCTGGGGGAGCGTCCACAGGAGGGTGATGGACGCTAACGATCTGAATCAATCTGTGTAACAAAAAGCAAAGCAGACCCTGCTGACAGGTGCCTGGTGGCACATAGGTGGAGGCTTAACTGGAAGGTCTCTGAGGACCTTTCACTTATTTACAACCCCACACAGCCGTCTTATACAGTTGCCCTGACCCACCACGTACTATGAGTGCCATAAAAATTCGTTGAGTGTTTCATTTTTAAGCAATCAAAATGTCTTTAATTAAGAGTGCCAATATCTCTAGAATGGGAAATAAATGCTATTTTTCTGTTCATAAAGTTCATAAAAGAATTCAAATATATTCATTAACTAAAACTTAAATATTTATAAACTTTAAGTAATGACATATACATTAAAATGACTGCCATTAGTAGTCAAGATATCTATAATTACACAAATTATGTGTATTTGTCACAGATGGAAAGAGCAAGAGTTTCAGAATAATATGGAACAAAGTTTCCTTCAGACTCTGCTCACTGTTCTATGAGAATGGGAAGTTGATGCCGGCGATTTTTAACCTTTAACACAGGGATAATAACGTCTGTCCATTAGATTGTTGTGAGGAATCGTGACTGTATAAGGCACCCTAAATGGGCATAACATAAATATTTAATATGTAGAATAAATTTTCATTGATTCTGAGCTTTTCGGAAGAAGGAAAAATTCATTACACAGTAAAATCAAAATATGTCACCTGTCCTGAGCTTTTGCAAATAATATGTAAAACAATAAGAAATGCATGTATCTTGACTTTATTAACATTTGGTATTTTAAAGGGGAACTGAGTCCTTGGTGTCTTAGAAAGTGACTTTAGGTGTGTGACTTGAATTGCCCTGGGTTTTCCCTTGAAAAGCAAGGCCTGCCGAAGCCATATGATCTATCTGAGTCCATCTCTGTCCTCAGCCCGTGTGGTGCCCCCCTCTCAGACAGGCTGCAGGGCGTTCCGGCGGCTTACTTGGAAATCAGCGAAACACAACATGTCCTTGAACTGAGATTGCCCAAACGGCACAGAGGTTGAATATTTATTATCTGGTTTTAATGCACTGTGGACACAGCCTGAACTTGTTCTTCGTGCCTGCTCCTTAAGATGGCTTGGGGCTTGGCAACTTTGCTGCTTTCAGAATAAGGGCCAGAGAGGGATTCTTCCTCTTTAAATAAAATTCCCCTTCAGGCCAGGAGTTCTGAAGGAGGCAGGAGGGGCCAGAGACCAAGACTTGTCAGACGTGGTTCCTTTTCTTTTCTCCCTTTAATACGAGGGTTCAAACGTTTAGGTTACGTTGTTTTCCTTTCTAAGGTAAAGTCCAAGGTGTGGTTGAACACTCCACCCAGGGCTCATGCTGAACACCTCATGTTGTGCACATGCGGTGAGATCCCACCAGCCTCCCTCCCCCTGCCCCTCCCTCCTCACCCCTCCTAGACTATACTCGTGTTTTTCTTCTGTGTGGGTGGGTGGTTGTTTATATATCGCTTTCATATTGGTATAGAGTACACTGGATTCTTCTCCATTTTTGTGATACTTTACTAAGAAGAATGTGTTTCAGCTCCATCCAAGTAAACACAGAAGTTGTAGTCTCCATCTTTTCTTATGGCTGACTCGTGCCCCAGGGCACAACGAAAGCAAGCAGACAGCCACAGGTGGGCAGAGGACCCCTGGACGGGGTGACCCTGACTAAGGCTGCTAACCGGAATCTACAGAACTCAAATACTCAACAACAGCAATCAACCCCACTTATCAGTGCGCGAGAGACTCGAACAGAAACTCCTCTGCAGATGACACAAGAATAGCCAAGAAATCCATGAAAAGTGCTTGTCAGATGTCATTTCTACAAAGTCACTTGGATTCCTGATGCCTAGGTCCCACATCACACAATTACAACCCAAACACATACTCACACACACTCACTCTTTGCAAAAGCATTTATGGGGCCCTCACTATGTGCTCACCACTGTTCTGGGCTTTGGAGATATAACAACAAACAAAACAGACCAATGTCTTGCCCTTACGGACTTCACGCTCCATCCTGTGGGAGGAGGGACACTGTACACGTGAGTCACCCTGCAGGCTCCCTCTTCCCTGGGCCCTTCTGGAGCCTCTTGCTGTCTCCCTTCCCTGAATTTGCTTCCCTCCCCATCTGCCTGGACGCCCTGGCCACCCAGCTGGACCAAGGTCAGCTGCCACCTCTTCTGATAAGCTCCTGCCGCTCTCTTGGGCCTCACAGAGCTTCACCCACAGCTCTGTCTTGGCGTTTGTCAAGCTGACTTTGTGTTCACAGGTGTCCATTTCTCCCATCAGAGGACAAGCCCCTTCTAGGCAGGAACCCAACAAGGAATAATTCTTAACAAGTTTTGTGTCACCAGAGCCACAGAACAGAGTAGAATAGCATTCTCAATAAATGTTCATCTAAAGAATGACTTCTTCAGTCTATCAAAGAAACGAAACTCGTTGCAAGGTGGTCTGGGATTAGGTCTTTCTTTGCATCGACATCAAAGTCTGAATAATTCATGAATTTAAAAGAATATTTTGCTTGAAATAGAACTACTTTATGTGAAATACATTAGCGTTATGTTACTGAGTGCTGATTCAGCAGGCATGGTATTTCGAAAGCTAACTTTTAATTAGTTGACACAAATAACCTTGACAGCAGTACTAATTTTACGTCTTGATTATCTTATATTTCGAATAGGTTGACGACCATAGTTAAGCTATTTATTTTCTTCCACCTCTCAATTATCAGAAGGAAATGAAATTGCTCTGCTATTCTGAGGGAATATTCTGAGGGAAATGCTAGTCCCCCGTCAAGCTCTCTGTGATTGGTACAGAGGAGCTTACTTGGGGGGCACTGAGATTTCAGGCAGAGAATGTTCAGAGAGGGGGTGTACCTGCAGCCTTTACACTGTGCCCAGACCTGGTGCCATGTGAGGCCCTGGTTTTGCAGGCGAGGCTCTCTCGAGAAGTCATCTGTCATATTAGCCACCTATGGTTTTGGCAGGTCAATCTTCAACCCTGAAGCTTTTCTTCCATTTGTTTTCAGCTTGGGAAACCTTGCTTGCTTTACTGTTTCAACTATGCAAAGGAAGCTGCATTTGTGACACGGAGGAAGGTCTTAGTAGGATGCTAACATCACTCCCTGTAACCAACTCTCGGGTTAATTTTAGGACTTCTACTGAACTGATAGCCTGAGCTATCTGCCTCAAACTAGCTTATAAATACTGAGTAGCTCTTACCGGAGTAAAAATATGTCTGTTGTTGCTTTTTTTCTCTCCTGAAGAAAAATCTTTTGCCTGGCTTTTCAAAGAATTATTCTCATGGAAAGAGCTTGCGTTTCTGCCCCAAATCTGAGGAAGTACATTCACGCCCCTTTGCACCCTCCCATAGGTATCTTCATTGTTGAGAAGCACAGCCAATTTGTTGTGAGTGACCAACAACGGACACAGGTCTGTGTCCTGCTGGAGCAGGCTGCATGCAGTTTTTAAAAATAGCATGGAAAAGAAGTAATGTAATTCTTCAAATATTACATACATTTTTCTTCATCAAAGTAGGATTACAGGCATTTCACCTATAATGCAGGTGTGTAACAGTCCATATAGCCTATGGCTAGGGGGAGTGAGAGTTATAAGAAACACCTGTACAGCTCAGTAAGGGAACACCTTGGTGGAAAGGGCATGGAGAGGGATTTAGCTCCTAACAAGCACGAGAGCTCGTGAGATGAGCGCAGTGGTGAATTGGCAGTCTCTACACCTGTGGTGTTGAGAGGCACCAGATCAGCCTTATACTAGGCTGGAGGAGAAGGCAGTCGGGAGCGTGCGCATTCCATCATGGACCCGCTTACTCTGACTCTGTCTCCTCTCCTGCCTGCAGAACACCAGCACGGGGTCTCTCTGCTGAAGATTACCAAGCTCTGCTAAAGACTAAGATCTGTGTATTCTAAGACGGCATTACTCTCGACACTCTCTCTCTCCAGCTCAGTAGATAGCCCTCAGGCACCTAACAGACCTGAGCAAGGTAACTTAGTGGTCCGTGTCCAGAACCATTTAAGCCAGGCCCGAGACCTGGCCAGTCCTGGGCCCTGACAAGTGGTGTCAGGAATGAGATGTGACACAGGTGCTATGGCTAAGGTCTCAAGAGGAGGGCAATGACCCTGGCCTAGCAAAAACATGAATACATTTTTTTGAATCCTGGGTGTTTATCCATAAATTAGTTGTTGATTGAAACGAACTTTTCTGCTATGTGTATCTGTCAATGAGTATCAGTAAAAGTTGATATATTTTATTTTTATCATTGTTCAAATTTTACTGGTTTTTATCTTCATCACAGGATCCTGCATTAAGGCATGATTTTTATTTTTTTCATTCTGGCTTAGGAAATTAAAACAAAGGGTCTTCTTTGAGCTGAAAAAATAATTCCTTCATAACAGAACTACACACAGGACATAATAGTGCACAGATTAGTTCCTGCAGTTTGGACATTAGTTTCATTCCAAAAATAAACAAGGATTTACTGGTCTCTGGAAATGTTTATAAATCTGTAACTTGACTTCTGATATAATTGCCACAGCAGCTAATAGCATTTTAGGTTAGGCTTATAATCTAATGTACCAAGTGCACTAAATGTGGGTCTGCATACCCACACTTAGCATATTTAATAATATAACAAAAAATGGATCCATAAAACACAAATAAACTAGGAAGTAATTTTACTATAATTTTCATTTTATTATAAAAATAGTTCTTCTCTTTGCTAAAGGATTTCCCCTCGCAAACCCTTTGCAGTTAGCTCACCGAGTGCAGTTATGTGACTATTTACATATAATTAATCGATGTGGGCATAATTGAAAATGTAGGGCTCAGTTTTATTTTCTCACCTGAATTCATTTTTTTTCAGTAGGAAAAAACATGTAGGTAAAGTAACTTAAAAAATATGTAAGTCAAATGGGAAGATCAATTTACACTAAACTCTTGTTATCTACAAAGAGGTAAACTCTTTATCAGGTAGAGGTCTTGCAAGGATACTATAATATAAGCAAGTCTCCGCATCTTTAGCTGTTGAACCTTGAAAACATTTCACTACTTAATAATTCCCTACTCTGATGGCGACGTTTCACTTTGATCACTGAAAATGCCATATAAGAGACAACCAAGCCATTGAGTCACCCAAAGATTATAGACGATTCAAATGGACTCTCGTGGGTTTAGTAAACTTGCCTGAATTTTTTTCCTCCTAAAATACAACACAACTCTATCTTAAAAGAAGCACCCTTAGCTTTTACAGAGAACACCTGACCTGTGTGCCTTGGGCTGCCCCTGCATTGCCTGACGCCTTTCCCTGCCTTATGCTTTCACAGTCCCCACAGATTCCAGAACAAAGGTGAAGATATCATGAGGGCTTCTCAGCCCTGTCTGCCTTTTCAGTGTTGTCTCAAGCAATCACTCTTCATCTTGTGATTTGGAACAGCAACTATTTTTCCCTCAGAAGGAATCATGTTATAGCATATTATGCCTAGTAGGTCTTCTGTCTGATTCCCTGTTCAATTTCGGCCTATCTATCCATCAAGATTCTAACTATGGGTCACCTCTATTATACCCCAATCAGATACAGGTGTATCCACATTCCTACAGCAGATGATAAGTATGTGTGTTATTATTTTAACACACTGATTTATAACCATTTATTTGTTTGTGGGTTAACCCTACCTAATGGTGATACAATTTCAGGCACCAGAAACTTAGCACAGTAACTGGTACAAAGGAAGTGTTAAATAAAATACACATTGGAAAGATGAAGAAATCAACCATTTTGATGGGTAAGTGCAATTTTTAAAAAGTGCGCCAGTCTGTAAATGTGATTCACCCATAAACAGAAGCAAAAACGAAGGCCATATGATGACCTCAATAGATGCAGAGAAAGCATTTGACAAAATTCAGCACTCTTTCATGGTAAGAATTCTTAATAAAATGGGCACAGATGGACCATACCTCAAAATTATAAAAGCCATATATGACAAACCCATAGCCAACATCATAATAAATGGGAAAAAATTGAAGGCATTCCTCCTCAGACCTGGAACTAGACAAGGCTTCCCACTACCATCACTTCTGTTCAGCATAGGGCTGGAAGTCCTATCAGAGCAATCAGACAAAAAAAGGGAATCAAGAGTGTCCAAAGGGGGAAGAAGAGATCAAACTATCACTCTTGGATGACAATATGACCTTATAATCTAGACGCCCCCAAAGATTCTGTCCAGAGACTACTAGAATAAGTAAATTCAGCAGAGTCTCAGGATACAAGATGAACATACACAAGTCAATAGCATTCCTATACACCAACAACGGTCAAGCTGAGAACCAAATCAAAGACCTTTCACAACAGCAACAAAGAAAGTGAAATTCCTAGGAATATATTTAACCAAAGAGGTAGGAGACCTCTACAGGGAGAAGTGTGAGTTAATGAGGAAGGAAATCTCAGAGGATATGAACAAATGGAAAAATATACCATGCTCATGGATCAGCTGAATCAACATTGCTAAAGTGTCTTTATTACCCAAAATTATCTACCGACTCAATGCAATCCCAATTAATAAACCAACATCACTTTTTGCAGGTTAGAAAACAAAATTCTACACTTCAAATGGAGCCAGACAAGAGCCTGAATAGCCAAATCAACCTGAAGTAAAAAGCACAAATCAGGAGGCATCTTTATACCCAATGTCAAGTTGTACCACAAAGCTATAGGAACCAAACAGCCTTGAACTGGGTGAAGAACAGACACACAGACCAACAGGTCAGAACAGAAAACCCATAATATAAAACCACCTCATCTCATGTCAATCTGATTCTGACAAAGTAGACAAAAATGTACACTGGGGATGAGAATTCCTGTTCATAAATGGTGGGGGGGAAATTGTATGGCAAATGCAGAAGGTTGAAACAGAACCTGCACCTCTTATCACTCCCCCAAATTAATTCATGAAGGATAACAGACTTAGACCTAAGGCATGAAACTGTAAATAGTCTAGAAGAAAATGTTGGAAAAACTCCTACAGACATTGGTCTAAGGCAGGGGTGGCGAACAAGTTCGACTACGCGCTCGGAGATCGCTCCTCAGAGGTCCCTCCTCAGAAGCAGCATAACAAAATCCAAACTTGGCAAAGAGCCACAGTATACAAAATAATGATAAGAGGCAAAGAGCCA
>CAUYPK010084935.1:0-27763 GCA_963574355.1 Loris lydekkerianus | reverse complement strand
AATATATACCCAAAACAATTACAATAATTGAGGAATCAGTAGGTTAAATGCTTTTCAATATTTATTGCTAAAGAAAAACTGTAAACTAGCAACAACAACTTTAAAACTTTAAATAAAGTACAGAAAACCATAGCTTAACAGGTAATCAAGCTGTGGGTTATATAGTTGTGGGTTAAATAGTTCAGTGGAATACAGTTCAGTCCAGCCGCCTACCTCTTCAGCTCAGCCACGACTTGTGGACTGAGCTGAAGCACCGCCCCCTCAAGCAGACGGCAGAAGACGACTGGAGACTACGTGCATTTGATTAGGTGCGCGCGCGCCGAATCAAATAACCTGTATGACCCGAGTATAAGCTGAGTTCGGGTTTTTCGGCACAAATTTTGTGCTGAAAAAACTCGGCTTATACTCGAGTATATACGGTATTTATTAAATCATAGCTGTGTACATTAATGCGATCATGGGGCACCAGACACTAGTTTTATAGACCGTTTGACACATTACATTTTCATCACACTGGTTAACATAGCCTTCTTGACATTTTCTTAGTTATTGTGTTAAGACATTTATGGCAGAGGGAGGGTGATTGGTGGGATTACACGTTCCACAGCTTTCTAACGTCCTTCCCACCCAGCGTCTCTGCAGGACTGCAGTTCTACCAGCTGTGCCAGAGTGAGCACCACACACTAGAGTTTGCCCACAGTTTCTTTCAGATATCTCTTGTACTTGCTTCATTCATTGGCCATTTCTTGAGCCCCTGTTTTCTGCCAGGCCCTGTGTTAGGCCCTGGGGTTTGGAGAAAAAGCAGTGCTCTAACGGGTCACCCACAGCAGCTTTCAGGGGAGCCTGGGACACTGCAATTGTTTCTCACAGTTGGGGCTGGAGGGCAAAGGACTTGGGAGTCTGCTACAGTCTTTCTTCTTTTCCAGCTTCCTTCTCAAAAAGCTTAAACGTACCTAGGTTGTTTTTTCTTTTCTATTCTTTTTTTTTTTTTTTTTAACTTTTAATTTATAGAGAAGTTGCAAAAATGTCTTTATACTCTTCCCAGATTCCCCAAATATTAATTAATGTTACATTTATTATATGTAACTATATGTGTAACATTTCATATGTAATTAAATATATTTATTATATGTAATAACATATTACATAATAAGATGTTAACATATTATTTTACAATTAATATGTGTGTGTGTGTGTGAGTGTGTGTGTGTGTGTGTGTAAAGACCAGAGAGAGACAGTGACAGTGGACGAACAAGGATAATATGTAACATATTAAACATTTAATATTATTCTTGTTCATCCTCTGTCTCTCTCTGGTCTTTACACACACACACACGTATGTGTGTGCATAGACATGTTTGCATCTAAGTTTTTCTGAACATTTGGAGCAAGCAACCAACATAATGCTCCTTCAGCTCTACATTCTTCACTGTGTATTGATTAAAAATAGATTCATAACCATAAGTAAAATAGCATAAATCTAGATATTAGCATTGCTTCAATATTATTGCCTGATCTGCAGACTTAATCCAGATTCCCCTGTTATTTCTTTTTGAGGCCAACATCACATTTAGATACTGTGTTTCCGAAGCTCTTTTATCTCTTCTCTTTTTTTTTTTTGCAGTTTTTGGCCGGGGCCAGGTTTGAACCCTCCAGCTCTGGTATATGGGGCGGCTGGTGCCCTACTCCTTTGAGCCACAGGCGCCTCCCTGTCTCTTCTCTTTTATGAGCTACAAATTTTTTGAAGAGTACAGGCCAGTCATTTCATAGAGTATTTCTCAAGTTTGGTTTATATCCTTCTTCATGACTAGATTTAGGTTTGGCAAGAATATTTTTGGCAAAAATGCCAGAGAAATGGTGTGTTCATCACAGGGTGTTGGAGTGGGAGGCACGTGATTGTGCTTATTCATTACTGATGGTGTGAACTTGGATCACATAGTTGAGCTAGTGTCTGCCAGGTTTCTCTACTTTACAAATACTTCAGCGATTTGCAGGTTCAAGTCTAGACCACCCCAATAAAGTTAATATCATAATAAAGAGAGTCACACTTTCTTTTTGGTTTTCAATGAATATAAAAGTTATGTTTACACTATACGGTAGTTTATTAAGTGTATAAATAGCATTATCTAAAAAATAATGTACTCATAAAAATTAACAAATACTTCATTGCTAAAAAAATGCTAGTAGATCATCTAAATCTTCAGGGAGTGATAATCTTTTTTGCAGATGAAGGATCTTGCCTCAAGGTTGGTGGTTGCTGACCGATCAGGGTGTGGTTGCTGAAAGTTGGGGGGCGTGGCAATTTCTTAAAATATAACAACAATAAAGGTTTGCCACTTTAATTGACTCATTTTTCATGAAAGATTTCTCAGTAGCATGTGGTACTATTTAATAGCATTTTACCCACAGTAGGTAGATAGAATTCAAACCCCACTACTGCTTTGTTCCCTAAGTTAATGTAATATTCTAAATCCTTTGTTGTTATTTCAACAATATTCACAGCGTCTTTATCAGGAGTATGTTCCAACTCAAGAAACTATTTATCCATGAGAAGCACCTCCTAATCTGTTCAAGTGCTATCATAATATTGCAGCAATTCAGGCTCTACTTCTGATTCTAGTTCTCTTGCTATTTCCAGCACATCTTGAGTTACCTCCTCCACTGAAATCATGAACCCCTCAAGTCATTCTCAAAAGTTGAAATCAACTGCTTTCAAATTCCTGTTAATGTTGCGATTTTGACCTTCTCCCATCAGTCACAAGTTTTCTTAATGGCTTCTATAATAGAACAGTGATTCTTTTCCTGAAGGTTTTCTATTTACTTTGCCCAGATCCATCAGAAGAATCACTGTCTATGGCAGCTATAGTCTTATCAAATGCATTTCTTAATAATGTGACTTGAAAGTCAAAATTACTCCTTGATCCTTGGGCTGTAAAATGATGTTGTGTTAGTTGTTAGCAAGCATGAAAACATTAATCTCCTTATGCTTTTCCATCAGAGCTCTTGGGCGACCAGGTGCATTGTCAATAAGCAGTAGTATTTTGAAAGGAATATATATATATATATATATATATATATATTTTTTTTTTTTTTTTTTTTTTTTTTTTTTTTGAGCTTTAGGTCTCCATAATGGGCTTAATCTGTAAAGTATGGTATAGCAGATGTGTTATCATCCAGGCTTTGTTATTTTATTTATAGAGCCCAGGCAGAGTAGATTTAGAGTAATGCTTGGACTTTGAGAATGGTAAATTAGTATGGGCTTCAACTTGAAGTCCCTAGATGCTTTAGTCCAGCGGTTCTCAACCTGTGGGTCACGACCCCTTTGTAAACAATGAAAATACATCCTGCGTATCAGATATTTACATTACAATTCATAACAGTAGCAAAATTACAGTTATGAAGTAGCAATGAAAATAATTTTATGGTTGGAGATCACCAGAGCATGAGGAACTGTATTAAAGGGTCGCAGCATTAAGAAGGTTGAGAACCACTTGGGCGACCAGGTGCATTGTCAGTAAGCAGTAGTATTTTGAAAGGAATATATATATATATATATATATATATATATATATATATATATTTTTTTTTTTTTTTTTTTTTTTTTTTTTTTTTTAGCTTTAGTCCCTAATAAAGGAACTAAAGGGTCTTTTTACTCTTTGAAGCCAGGCCTTGCCTTCTCCTCTCCAGCTGTGAAAGTCCTAGCTGGCATCTTCTTCCAGCAGAAGGTTGTTTCCTCTAAACTGAAAATGTGTTTGATGTACCCTCCTCCATCAGTGATCTCGGCTAACCCGCTGCAGCTTCTGTCTCAGCACGTGCTTCAACTTGCGTTTTTATATTATGGGGATGGCTTCTTCCCTTAAACCTCACGAACAATTTCTGTTATTTTCAAACTTTTGTCCTGCAGCTTCCTCACCTTAGTCAGCTTTTACAGCATTGAAGAGGGTTGGAGCTTGCTCTAGAGTAGGCTTTTGGCTTAAGGGAGTGTTGTGGCTGGTTTGATCTACCTGGATCACTAAAACCTTCCTATTAGCAATAAGACTGCTTCTTCTTATCGTTCATGTGTTCACTGGAGTAGCACTTTCAATTTCCTAAAGAACTTTCCCTTTGCATTCACAGATTGGTTAAATATTTTTGGCATAAGATGTCTAACTTTCAGCCTATCTTGGCTTTCAACATGCCTTCTTCACAAGCTTAATTATTTCTAACTTTTGATTTATTTATTTATTTATTTTATTATAGATAAAAATATGCACCATAGATGTGGCCCAACCCATCACCCTTCCTCCACCCAAACCTCCCCCCTCCCTTCCCCTTCCTTGGTCCTTTCCTCATAGTCTTCTGGTATAGTTGGGTTATAGCCTTCATGTGAAAGCTATAGTTTAGCTTCATAGTAGGGCTGAGTACATTGGATACATTTTCTTCCATTCCTGGGATACTTTGCTAAGGAGAATCTAACTTTTGATTTAAAGTGAGAGATGTGCGATTCTTCCTTTCCCTTGAACACTTAGAGGTTATCGTAGGGTTATTATTGACCTAATTTCAATATCATTATGTCTCAGGGAAGTAGAGGGGCCTGAGGAGAGGAAGAGACAAGGAAACAGCCGGTTGTTGGAACAGTTAGACCACAATATTTATTGGTCACGTTCGCTGTCTTATATGGGTGTGATTTGTGGGGCTCCCCAAATAATTACAATAGTACCTTGAAGATCACTGATCACAGATGACCATAATAGATAGAATAATAATGAAAAAGTTTGAAATATTGTGAGAATTACAAAGAGTGACACAGAGACACCAAGCGAGCAGACACTGGTGGGCACATGGCACTGACAGGCTTGCTGGATGCAGGGTTGCCACAGACCTGCAATCTGTAAAGTCGTATCTGACAAGTGCACAAATTCAAGCATGATGGACAAGGCATTGCTGCATTTTCCTATCATAGTTAATAAGTGTTTTGTGGGGAGATACTTAAGAGATTATTTAAATTTCTGTGAGCTCATTTTGTATTTTTCACTCCGAGCTACCTTCATTGAGAGAACTGGGCAAGTTGGTGTTACCGTATATACTCAAGTATAAGCCGAGTTTTTTCCGGCACAAAATTTGTGCCGAAAAACCCGAAGTTGGCACAAATTTTGTGCCAGAAATACTCAGCTTATACTCTAGTATATACGGTACTTGCTTTCTGAGGCAGCTCTCCTTTTCTTTGACCTTGGATGTGTGCAGGTGGATGATATGTGTACCAGAATGGAGACACATGTGTGAGCTTGGACCGTGTGAAATGTCTTCATGAAAAACACTGGTGATGCAATCTTACAATTATTTTTGATCACCACCTTCTTGAAAAGGGAAAACACGCATGAATTACAGAAAAAAAAAAGACTATGAGAAAGATCTTGCCTTTTACTTGCATAGTAAATCACAAGGCTCCTCCCATCACTTTTGTTTTTATTTAGAGGGTTCCAAAGAAGAAAATACAAAAGTAGCCACATTGTAAGAGTGATCCCCTTGGTGCTAAGAAAATACCAAGGTTAGTTAAAACACATGAGCCTGAAGAACAAGAATAGCTTTGACTCTCCATGTTAACATTATGTTATGATTAACTTTTTAAATGACTGGGATTTACAGACCTCTATAGGCACTAATAGAGTAATAACACAGTTTTGCAGAAAGTGCTGGTACATTTCATTGCAGTCTGGCCAGTAAGTCCTCCAATCTTCTTGTTTATATCCTTCTTTTTGACTGACTAACCTTCCTCCAAGAGACCTAAGCTCAATTTCAGAAATGGTAGTCTGAGTTCACTTTCTCAAAATCTTTTATTAATTTGTTTATAAATTTTTGCCAGCCCACGGATGTCATGGTCACACTGGTGTTATCTGCAGGAGAACATTTATATGCCCTTAAGTGGCCCATGCAGACAAAGGGCAGGGGCCAAGAGAGGGGGCATGCAGAAAAGATCATTCTTTCATTCTCTTTTTCCCTATCCAGAAACAGAAAACTAAAATGGTAAATTCCCTACTAGAGTAAGGCACATTTGAGTTTTTAAAAATAAAAAAATACAAACTGCCATTTTAACACCCGTGCCCTGCTCATACATAAATCATGTAAGAATAGTGTCCCCTTTTTCCCAGTGGATTTTTATCTTGAAGGTTTAGGCCTATCAGTTTTTTATCTTCCCAGTCCTTTTTCTATCTTCAAATCTATTAGAAGTCTATTTTGATAAAAATCTAGGGAAGAGTCACCTCCTGCCCTGGGGCGAGATGGGCACCTGTCCCGTCTTGTCTTTTCCTGAGTTCATCTCCAGTCTGTCTCATCACATGGATGTGTTTATCATTTATGAAAAAACTATTCATTAATATTATGTATTGCAGAATCACAGACACCTTAGAATTAAAGTTGATTTAGTCTTTTTACTTTGCTCTCTCATGCTTCATACCATCCGTAACACCCCTAAATGGAATTTTGTCGGACCCATTGAAAGTGTCCAGTGATAGGAGTTCACTACTGGAGAAGCCAAACACGTCTATATTTGAAGAGATTTAGCTTGGTACTTATATAATCTGCTTGCCTATAACTTCTACCCATTGAGTCTACTTTTGCCTTCCAGAGTTATATACAACTTCTACATAATAGCTCTTTAAATATTCGAAGCCCTTTGCTTATTTTCTTGCAGAAGCAATTGTCCCTTTATAAATGTGGCCAGAATTAAGTTCAAGGCTGTAGCTCCTAGAGATATCAGCCATTTGTTACATTTATCCATAAGCCACTTCCTCTGAAAAGAATTTAAAGCAGAGCATTCAAGCATCATACAGTAATACAGGATGTAGGAAAAGGACAGGAGGGGAGGAATGAAGTGACTAGAGGTAGTTAGCAGGATCACATGAAATCAGATCTGTGAAAGACAAATTCAAATTTCGTACTGGTTCAGGTTGGTGCCTGTTGTGCCCAGGATTTGATTTTCAGGCGTCTGGAGTATCATCTATTTTTGCTGCAAGAGTAAAATTGGTGTGATGAGAAAGTGGAATATAGGAGCATTTCATCGTATGTGATGGAAAAGTTACGCATATCTACTCTTTATCAGGCAAATCCTATTTCTCTATGTAGTTGCTTTATAATCTGAATAATATTTCATCTTTACTGCTAATTGTTCTGCAGTTGGTCTGTAAAGGCAACTGGCACATTAGATACCTCTTTTCTTAACTTGGAAACTGACTATAAGAGGTTTACAACAGCTAATCTGCTAGGGGAAGTGTAGAGGTAAAGAAACCTTATTTCATTAGAGTTAAGGACTCAGAATCAGGCATGGTGGCTCATGCACATTATCCTAGCACTCTGGGAGGCTGAGGCAAGTGGATCTCTTGAGTTCAGGGGTTTGAGACCAACCTAAGCAAGAATGAGAGCCTGTCTGTACTAAACATAGAGAAAGTAGCTAGGTGTTGTGGCTGGCACCTGTAGTCCCAGCTACTCGGGAGGCTGCGGCAGGAGGATTGCTTGAGTCCAAGAGTTTGAGCTACGATGATACCATGACAGTCTACCTAGGTGACAGAGTGAGATTCTGTCTCAAAAACAAAAACAAAAACAAAAACAAAAAGAAAGGAAGGACTTAGAAGTGTCTGAGGTTAATCTGGACTGACTCACTTGCGTAAGCTGCGGCCATGCCTTTTCACAAGTAATGTTCCTTTTGGTCGGGTGTAGCTTCCAAGTCAGTTTCAGCTGGGGTTCACTTGCTTCCCGCTCAGGCTGTTGCTGCCACACCTCTCTCCCAGCCTGCCTCCTTCCACCTGGTGCCCCACACAGTTTCCTCTGGTAGGTTAATGTTCTGCTCTTCAGTTTCAAATGTGGTAATGACTTAATGGTGTGACTTTCTTTGTGAAGTACAGTTTTGTAAGTGTAGCGTAATGCTCCTGGCTTTGTGCTCATCCAGTGTAGGGTGATCCGGGTGTGTCGAGGTCTGTAGCTTTGTCCTCCTTTTTCTGCCCAGTGAGAGTGTCTGTGTCCTCTTGGGCAGGTGCCTATGGCTTTGTGCCCTTGCTTAGAATGTGTCCTGACCGTGGTCATTTCCCATTCGCTTCTCCTCGTCTCACCAAGTGAATGAAAATGGTCACTGCAATCTTGAGAATGCTGTGCATCCTTCTGGAAGCAGGGTGGGCTTGGATGGGATGATGAGCAGAGAGGATAGGAATGTGGTAGTCAGGAGGGAATTTGGGAGCTTTCTTGTTCTGGGCGACCTTCATTATCAAATTTTCACCAGCTGTGAAACTAGACCTTTGTAGCATATTCCTGTCTTTGGTGTTTAATAGTATTTCTGAGTCTTTGAAAATCCCATTAGAGTGGGTCTATTCCCAAGGAGAAGCATTTCCGCCACAGGTTTGCAGCATTTTGTACACTTGTGGGGACAGGATGGGGGAGGAGTGTGGGAGGGAGCTGAGGAGGGATATGGGTGCCGCTTCCAGCGTGTCTCCACCTCCGTCCTTTCTCCCTTGTTTCCAAGTCTCTGAGGTATTTGGACACTCTGGGACCAAAGGCACAGGTTGTATGTCACTGGGATATCTGATGAGAAAATTTAGGTCAAATCCCAAATCCCTTGTAGATAGGAGTAAATGAAACACACACACCCCCACACACACACATTTCTCAGCTACTTTGGTAAGGCTGCCATATCCTGGTTAGGGAACACTTAGCAGGGCTTCACTTTGAAGGTCATACACGCACATGCCTGTACTGCAAGTGCAGCTACCGAGAATGAGGGAGATGGGCCGGGTGCAAAGTCACCAAGTGTAGCGCCCTGGCTGAGTGTGAGGCACAGCAGCCACCGAGCTGCAGCCAGTAGCGCCCAGGTTGGTGAGCTGGCTCAGTATTGCCAATTCAAAAGAACTTGCAAGTCTCAACTTTGACGTACCATTTCCCAATTTTAAATGTTGGCAACAAGTTCAAAAATTTTAAAGTATTTGTGTGGGCCAAAGAAAGCACCTCTGATGGGCATCCCACTTTGTAGACCTCTCAAGCTGGGTGTGTTGGGAGAAGGGGAGGAAGACATGAAAGGTGGGTCTCAGCACTTTCATGATTTTCTTCTGGTCTGACCCTTGTGCAGATATATATTTTGGCATAAACATAACAGGTTCAGTTCTTTCATGTTGTCAGTGGTGGGGGCAGGAGGTGGAGGGTCCGTTCTGGTTCTTATGTTTTCCTCAGTTGTCCACAGACTCCTCCGACTGCCCTGGAAGAAACTCTTAACAGATTTGCCCGAGGAAACAGTGACGTCAAAGAAGAGAACAAATGTTAGATAGAAGTGATGGACCTAAAAATTGGAAGAGGATCTGACGAGGGGAGGCAGGTTATGGATTTTGCATAATCTCTTTAGCCACTTGAAGGAAAGATGCTAACTGTAAACTCTTTGTTATTTTCTTAGTTGATGTTATATTTCTAAGGTATCAGATTCTTAAAAAGTAGGTGTTGAATGTGTAAATTTAGCGAGTTTTGAACCCACAGTTTCTGTTGAAACTCTCAAGCAAGTTAGCATAAAATAAGTAGGCAAACCTAAAAAATAAGTTGAAACAGCAAACAAAGAAACAAAATTCAGTGGCAACCATAACAAAAGATCCCAAAGCCAATTTAGTTGTCTGACTTGGAAGAGAAATCATCCTGATTTATGTATTTATATTAATGAATGCAAAAGTAAATAAGAAATCCGATTCAAACATTGGAAAGACCTTATTGGTTAATTTAGTGCTTGCAAATTCTGTTTCTGTGCTGAGTTCTCCCATATGTCAAACTTCTTACACTACAAAAGAAGGCCATATGATGCAGCAGAAAAAAACCTTTGGATGTTAGTTTCCACTTCTATGCTTATAGGGTAAGCTCTATCAATTCCCCCACAAATGGAGACTCATCATTTTTCATGCACAGACTTAGAGAAGTACAAGTTATCATCAATTGTCCATGTGAGAAGGATCAAAAGTGCAAGTTAAATTTTTATAACAAAATAGTAAGTTGCCATTAAAATAATATACATTTATACATTGTGCATTTGGAAAGATCTCCAAAATAATATGTAAAGCTAAAAAGAATGATTTATGAAGAGGTAGGAACAAAACACCTATGTGTTTGTAAGTGTAATTATACTCAGGGTGAATTTGGAAGGATACACAAACACACAGAAGTAACCCCTAACCTTTCCACACTGTCTGGCTTTTTAAAATGATAGTGAAATGGCTTTTGCTGAAATTACTTTTGTTGACACCAACCATGCTTTAATATTTCAAAGCCAGTGGATGCATTTCTGTTCTCATTTGACTCTAACTTTTACTTTACATCATGATCGATCATGTGTTCTTTCTTGAAAAACTTGGCTTGTTTCCTTCTCTTTTTTTGTTAATTGAGACAAGATCTGACTCTCTAACCTTGGCTAGAGTGCAGTGGCTTGATCATAGTTCACTGTAGCCTGGAAATCCTGTAAGCAATTGTCCTGCCTCAGCCTTCCCCAGCAGCCGGGACTATAAGCTCAGGCCACTATACCCTCTTGGCTGATTTTTAAAAAAAAATTTTTTTTACAGATAGAGTTTTGCTGTATTGCTCAGGCTGGTCTCAGTCTCCTGGCCTCATGCAATCTTCCTGTCTCAGCCACTTGAGTAGCTGGGGTTACATCTGTGAACCACCACATCCAACTAAAGTTTATCTTGAAGCTGTAAATCCATGGACTCTCTTCTCCTGCACTGCCCCTGTCCTAGTCAATCCCACTACCATCTACTCACAGCAATTGCGTCTATTTCCACCTGTTGTTCTTTGACAATTCATGTCCACAAAGAGTAAGTTTCAAAGTTATAAAAAGATATTTTAGTGACCTTCCATTGACCTTGACTAAAAATCTAACTTTCTCTTAGTGATCTTTGAGGGCCATCATCATCTAAACCTCCATTTACCTCCCTGAGCTAGTCCCTTTTGATCATCACTCTCAGCCACATCCTTCTGTCTCTCAGACACTGTTTCCCTTGTTCCCTTTCTCTAGAATGTGCTTTCTTTGGTCTTTGCATGTTGGATGTCCTCTCATTCTTCATTGTGTCAAAGTAAATGTCACTTCCTTCGAAAGATCTTTCCTAATGAACCTTATGAAAATAGATTTTTTTTTTTTTTTTTTGAGAAAGAGTCTCAAGCTGTTGCCCTGGGTAGAGTGCTATGCATCATAGCTCACGGCAACCTTCAACTCTTGGGCTTAAGCAATCCTCTTGCCTCAGTTTTTTCTATTTTTAGTAGAGACAGGGTCTTGCTTTTGTTAAGGCTGGGCTAAAGTAGATCTTAATCTTATCTTTCTATCTCCTTTTTGGCTCTGACATGTTAATTTCCTCTTTGATACCTGTCTGAATTCAAAACTATGTTGTTTCCTTTTTTGGTTGTTGATGGTTTCCTATTTCCAGGATGTAACTCAATGAGAGCAGAAGCCCTAGCCTCTTGTTAACTGTAATAACCTGAAACAATATTGAGCATAGAGATGGGGAACTTTTCATGCTGGAAGGCCACATTAATTTAGCTATAATCAAATAAGGCCCCATTCAAGAAACTTCAATTAAATACACATAAAATGTACATTATTTTGTAAAAATCTAACTATTATGTACTTAATAATTTCAAAAAATAAAAAAAATGTTAATTTTAAAATTAATCTTTCAGTGACTTTATTACTTCTGCTTTTTGTTGGAAAGCATTTGAATCCTTGATTGCAGCGTGGTGGTCCATGGTCTCAGTTGGTCCTCTAGACGGGTATCAGTATTCATGACCTTACAGGTGTCTTCATTTGGGTTAGGTTCACAGCAATAAGAGGTTGAAAAGCAAAAAAGCATTTTTTAGACATGTTGCTATAGGCTATTGTATTCTACTACCTTTTTTCCATATTTCATTTGGAACTTCCTTAGCATCAAACAATGACTTTAAAATGTCATCTGCTGAGAGCTCAGTCACTTTCATCCGTAGTTCTTTAAGTGTCTTGGTGGTATCAACTAGGTGAGGCTGATGTGCTAATTTGGGTGTGATGTCATGATTCTCAAAGCCAGTGCAACTTTCATTGTATTCTCCAATTTATAGGGCTGTATATTCTTCAAATGATTTACATATATCATCCTGTTAGTGATCTTTGCAAACTGGAGAAAATGTTAATCCAAAATTTCTTTTTGAAGAAGATGGGTTTTGAAAAAAGATAGCTGTTTTTCTTTTTTTCTAATGCTTTGACTTTTTGCCACATATCAGGCATAGACTTAGTTTTACTTTGCAAAGAAATATTCAAATCATTTGATTTGACATATCACACAGAAATGCTGCATTCCTAATGCTGCATTCAATAATTCACATTGCTGATTCTGTTCTTTGTAATATTTAACTATGTGTTCTTGCACAGATAAAATTTTGACTAATGTTTGTCCCTGTGATAGCCATTGCTCTTTTGAATGATATGACAAATCTGTACTGAATATCTCATCCTTCAACTTAAGCATGTTAGGAAACAGTACTGTGTTGCATTTACACAAATATGGGTAACAGTACTTATAACTTGTTGCAAAGTGTCACCTAAAATAGTAGTTTTAATAGAGATTCTGTTGATGTAAGATATGATGAAAAAAATAAGAGGCCGGGTGCAATCCTAGCACTTTGGGAGGCTGAGGTGAATAGATAGCTTGAGCTAACAAATTTAAGATCAGCCTGAGCAAAAAAGCAAGACTTTATCTCTACCAGAAATAGAAAAACTGAGTCAAGAGAAGTGCTTGAGCCCAATCAAAAAAAAAAAAGAAGAAGAAAAAGAAAAAAAGAAAAGAAATAAGATATTGGGATATGTTTCCCAGCCACTTCACCTGGCCTACTTTTGCTTTTTATCTTTTTAATTTCTGCTATATAAACTTTCACATTAAACAAAAAACTTTTTTTTGACATCTGTGTTCTGTGTAATGACCCTTCACGTTTTCCTGCCATGGAAGGTGCACCATCTGTATGTACATTCACCAAATTCAGTCCGACTTCACAATATTTGTCTGGAAAGTGGTTGAAAATATCTATTCCCCATGTTCTGTTCCCAAGAGTGTCCAAAGTGAATAACTCTTTGTAGCTAAGAAAATTTTACGTGATGAAAAGAAAATCTCTTATGACCCGAATGATGTATAAAACTTGTACCTAGTCAGTATTATCAGTTGCTTCATCCGAAGTGCTTAAATCATATGCATTTTCCTTTTCAAGTATTGAATGAGGTTGTTCTGTTAAGTTAAAGGCTAATTCATGATGAAACTAGTTATGCTTCCCCTTGAAAGAGGCAGTTGTACTTTGAAATGTTATTGGGGTCTAAGCATCCTGTGAGTTCGACAATGCTTTCTTTTACAATTTCTACATCACTGAATGGCTTCCCTTTCCATTTTGAGTATATAAGCTACTTATAAATTACTGAAGTGGCATTATTTCCATGTCTTGTTGGTGCTGGAAAGTATTATCCCTGTTTTTGCTTTTTTTTTTTGAGACAGTCTCACTCTGTCACCCTGGGTAGAGTGCCATGGTGTCACAGCTTACAGCAACCTCAAATCTCAGGCTCAAGTGATCCTCAGGTCTCAGCCTCCCAAGTAGCTGGGATACAGGTACCCTCCATAGTGCCCAGCTAGTACTTTTTCTATTTTTAGTAGAGGTGGGTCTCACTCTTGTTCAGGCTAGTCTGAAACTCCTGAGCTCAAGTGATCCGCCTGCCTCAGCTTCCCAAAGTGCTAGGATTACAGGTGTGAGCCACCGCACCTGGCCTGCTTTTGCTTTTTATCTTTTAATTTCTGTAATACAAACTTTCATGCCTCTACCTCCAATTAAAATTTTTGTGGTCCTTATGAATGTTATTCTGCTGAAGAGCATTGAATTTTTTTGTAAAGTCAGACAAACCAGTTTTTTATTTCTGCCATAATTTCTATCAGGTGCTGATGGTCACCTGCCACACTCACACCAGGTTGTAAACAGAGTCTGACCATCAGCAGACCAGGCCAGAAAGGTGCAATGGGGTGGCTCTGCCTTGCTGCTGGTACTGATAATGTCTTGCTTCAGCTCATCTACAATGATCTTGCCCTCTAAGTCCCAAATCTTGATGCTGGGGCCCATGTCAGCACAAAGCCAGCAGTAGTTGGGGCTGAAGTGCAGGGCGTTGATGATGTCCCCACCATCTGATGTGTAAAGGTGTTTGCCTTTGTTGAGGTCCCAGAGCATAGCCTGGCCATGAGCATTGAATTTTTTTAATATTGATATTGTAGTATCATAAAGCAAGTAAATCATCTTATCTTTAGCAGATAAAAAATCTGCATTCTCCCTTCAGCTGTCTCTTGGTCTTTTTTGACATGATGGGCTATTAAGCAGAAAGAATTAAAAAATACTGTCAAACTGTGCAACTATTCACAAATTTCACTTCAAACAGAGACACAGTGCACTGTTGTCAGAAGCTAATAACAGACTGATGTGCTGGTGTGGTAGTGGCCCCAGTCAGGTGGGAGAAGTTAGAACTAAATCATGAGCATAGCAGCTGTCAGTTTAACCCTCGTGTCTTACTAATGTTCTAATTTTGCAAGTCAGTCTGGGAGGATTATTTCATTGTAACTTATTTTATTCTTTGGTATTTTAAATACGTTCATTTTAAAAATAGAAAATATAAGAGATGAACAAAAATGTATTAATAAAAATAAAAGGATTTGTTCTGTACAATTTGGATTTAATCAAAGGCCACACTTCAGGACCTCAAAAGCACGGGTGGGAAGAATAAATGATTTTCTAAATTAATTTTTTAAAGGAAGACAAGCGATAGAGGCAAAAATAAAGCTAGGAGCTTCATTTTTACTTAATTCCCCTAGAACTTACATCATTTTATGGTAATATACACAATACTGTCTTATTTTAAGTGTAGACATTGGAGCAGCCAGTTGAGGAAACACTGTTATAAAATGAAAGAAGCATTCAGTGACTGGATTTAGGATATTTGGATTCTGGTTTCAGCTTTACAACTAAGAGTGGCTATTACCATGTCACTCTTCATTAGGCTTATTTCACTTGTAAAATCGTGGAGCAGATGAGCTATTTTCTAATGTTTATTCTGATGCATTAATTAGCATGTTGTATCAGTGTCATTTGTGATTTTACTATTGGCCCACATTGCCGTCAGATATGCCTTTTTAATATTCTCTGTTCTAGTTAGTTTTGTTTTGTTTTGTTTTTTTTGAGACGGAGTCTCAAACTGTCACCCTGGGTAGAGTACCTTGGAGTCACAGCTCACAGCAACCTCAAACTCTTGGGCTTAAGCGATTCTCTTGCCTCAGCCTCCCAAGTACCTGGGACTACAGGCTTTGACCACAGTGCCTGGTTATTTGTGTGTGTGTGGGGTTGGGGTGGGGTGTAGTTGTCATTGTTGTTTGTCAGGCCCAGGCTGGATTTGAACCCGCCAGCTCCCTGTATGTGGCTGGTGTGCTAGCCAGTTGAGCTATAGGTGCTGAGTCTGTTACTAGTTATTTTCAAACTTCCTCCTTCTACCTTTCTCCTCAATATGTAGAGTATAGTAGAACCTTTGTAGTTGACCACCTCCCTACATTGACCACCTCCTTAAGTTTTCCTAATTTTCAGAGCCCAGACATGCACCATATGTACGTATCAGTACAGTAGGCCTAGTTCCTTATGTTGACCACCTCTGTATATTGATAAGTATACCTTCTAAAATAACAACAGTAGAACAAATTTTGAGGTACTTGGCTATGGAAATTAGGTACTAGAAATTTATTAGAAGGGTGGTGATGGGGGGAGCAGGATAGAAAATAGAAGAGGCCAAAATAAAGTTGGGTAGAAATAAGGGTGGACCCAGTTAATGAAAATTACTAGTGACTATTTAGGTTTTAATCCATTGACAAAGCCAAAAAAAGCACTTTTATACAGCTGTCATTCAAAAAGAAAATTCAAAAGACAAGGATACAAGACACTAGCTTAGTAAGCTGGGAGAAACAGGGCTGTGTCCTTGTGTCCTTAGAGGACAGATTTGCTAGGCCCTGGCTCAAGGGCAAGTTTGGCTTTCCGTGGAATGTTCCAGTAATGTCCCGTAGGATATGGATATGCTTTTTACACTTACTCCTTAGATCTTCCTTCAACTCATTTGTGCACAGAGAGAAAAGAAGATGGAAACTTCTCAGGGGATGGATGGGGTCATTCCTTAACATCAGGAACTGATGTCTCCCAGGAATGAGTTTGCATGAGAGAGATACACAGAGTCCAGTCAATTATTATTTAATTGCTTTCTCCACGGATAGTTTTGAGAACTTACTGTGTACACTATGCTGAGCTAGATATCAGAGATAAAACTAAAAAAGCAAACCTAGTCCCTGCGCTCAGAGGGCCTACTATTTTTTGAAACCTAAAGTCCAGGCTCAAGGCCAAAAGGAAAAAACCAATTTTGAAGGCACTAATTAGTATGTTTTTATAAATATTTTTCACTAGGACATCCTAAGTTTTTATTTACACCTTAGAGCAGCCAAATAAAATAACAAATTTTTAGTATGATGTCCCAAATATGACATGGGACATGCTTACACTAAAAGAGCTATTTATTATTTATCTGAAATGTAAGTTTAACTCACCATCTTGACAACCCTATTTATACTAAATCATTCTGAGATTAAAATGAGGAATTCCAATATTGAAACTTTGGCACAAGTATTGAGACACAGCTAAAGGGTAAGGACTCACCGGCATCCCAGCTTCACATGACAACAGTCAGTCAAGAGGTTTCACATATTCCCCAAGTCAGGCAGAATTCCTTAAAAACCCTCATTATTATAAAGCAACATGCATAGAGCAACCATCATTTATTTTACCATATATTTATGTTGGGACCCTTAGATCAATTTCCAACTTTATAATAGTATTTGTAATCCAACAAATTAAAGCCCCCACCCCTGATAACTGTTTCCTTGTTCTGTAAAAAGACAAACTCATTTGCCACCTTGTGAGACATTTCACAAACTGTCCTGTACACCCAACCCTGATCATCAAACCTTTATAGTAAACAGGTGTGTATGTGTGTGTTTACTGGCGTGAGGAACCGCTACAGCTGACCTGGGAGCTGCCACAAGGGCATTTTAAATGAAAGATCTATTTAGCAACCTTCTGATCAGCTGTCGTCTTTCAGATTGTCTGTCAGATTACAGACAAAACAACCATTTGAAGATTTGTAGATTTGGGGAGTTTTATGAACAGTGTTGTTGTAGCCCCGTCCTTCACATGAGAAAGTTCCAGCTGCATAGACGTAGGTCCTCATGAACAGTTAAGTGTTAACTGATAGAAACTGGGTTGAAAGTCCAGCCTGGCATTGAATCTGAGATTGCTGAATTATCCCTAGAGAGTAAAGGCTTCGTGTGTAGACCTAACGGAAGATAAAAAGATGAATCACCAGGATATAAAGTTGGCCTTTTCAAATTTCATGACACTCCAGCTCAGACTTTGAGGAATATTGGGATTAGATCATTGGGAATAAAACTTAGAGACAGTGTTCCTCAGTGGACCAGTAATCTGCATTGTGAGTTACTACAGTGGCAGCGAATTACGAAGACATTTGGAAAGAGTCAGTTTTCTCTTAAAATCAGTGGTTAAGTAGAGCCCATGTTCAGCCTCATTTGTCTAATTCAAATTTGTAGTTGAGCAAACCCCATAAAGAGGCATTGTTCTGCACTTGTGATATAATTTATAAGCTTTGAATCTGAATATGTTAGATGACTAGAACAGGGTAGTTAAAGGACAAATGATGCCTTACATTTTTTAAAGAGTTAATGGTGTAAATTTTTATTAAATCCTTTAGACTTCTTTCCACTATGTGTATACACTTGGCTCTCCATCTACAGATTCCCATGGAATCAACCATGGATGGAAAATATTGAAAAAAAGAAACACAATAAAAATTAACAGTACAATTTTAAAAATGCAATATAACAACTATTTACATAGCATTTGCATTAGGTATTATAAGTAGTGTAGAGATGTTTAAAGTGTATCAGTTATAAGCAAATACTATTTTACATAAGGGACTTGAACATCTGAAGATTGGGGTATCTGCAGGGGGTTCTGAAACCAATCTTTTAATTCTTTGGAACCAATTTCTCCCAACCTTCAACAATTGTTTTATTACAACAATTTTTGAGCCTACAACAAAGTTTTGAAAAACTTTAAAGTGAGCACCACTGTATATTTGTCACCCAAATTCTACCATTAGCATTCTACTTCCATTATCTCATATCTAAGCATCTCCCTCTATCCATTAATTTATGTAATTGTTTGATGCATTTCAAAGTAAGTGACAAATGCCACTCCCCTTCCTCCTAAGTCAGCAGCATGCATGTCATAAACTACAGTTCAGTATTTGTTTATTTTATTCCTTTTCTTGATATAAAAAGTACATACTTTAAGTGTACTTCACCCCTCAAGTTTGCCTCAAGCCCCTTCCCAGTCATCTGTGTCCATGTATCCCTGATTTTATTTTTTTCACAATAAATTAATTTTCAATGGCGTATTTTTAAAAATTGTATAGATCTAATTTGCATATAGTAAGATTTACTCTGTTTAGTGTACTCTTCCCTTGGATTTTAACAAATATGTACAGTTGTGTAACCCCCGTCACAGTCAAGGTAGAGAACAGTCCTCCTCACCCTCAACCAAAATTCTCTGGAGATTCTTTATGCTCAATTCCTTTCCCTACCCCCAGACTCTTGCACCCATTGATCTGTTTTCTGTCCCTATCGATTTACTTTCCCTAGAATGGCATATGAATGGAATAATATAGTATGTAGTCTTGTGAGTCTGGATTCTATCACTCAGCATAATCCCTTTGAGATTTCCTCCATGAGGTAGTGTTTCTCAAAGTTTGTTCCTTTTTTTTAATTGCTGATGTTATGTGGCTATACCACAGCTTGTTTACCCATTCACCAGTTGAAGTATATTAGGATTGTTTTTCAGTTATTGGTGATTGTGAATAAGGCTGTCAAAAAGTGAATGGCATTTGTTTTTAAGTCTGCTATGAGGTGATTTTGCACTATCCCTCTATTGGTGTTTATTTGTAATGAACTGCCAAATATATTACCAGATACAAGGCAAATGCACCATCAGTAGGGACACAAATTATATGATTTGGAGGAAAATGTTTCACTCTTTCACTCCTGTGAAATATGCAGCTTGTAATACCATGTTCACAACTATGTATTATATCACTTTTTGTATTTTGACTTTGGGAACCTGAAAAAAAAAAAATATTACTATTTGCTAGAATTTTGTAGTCTAATATGTCTGTCTCATGGGTGATTTCATGTGGGCCTGGAGCATTTAACTTTCCTGGGGGGGGGGAATGTTTTAATTTTCCATTTTCATTTCAAAAGCCAATATGTATAATTATCCTGTACTCTAAGCACCAAAGGTTAAGATTTGAGGATAAGGAAGTAAAATAAGTAAGATTGGGGGAAAAAGAATAGGAGGGAAGGGAGGGCCCCAAGCAGCAGTAGCAACCACCAATAAATATTTCATTGTGTTGCTATGTGGCAGTGGTTACACCAGGTCAGGTTGCTTAACAGTAAGTCAGGTTGATGCAGGGTTTAGTTAGCTGAAAGAGTGATGAGGGGATAAATTTCACCGTGAGATTATGGTTTTGTTTTGGCTAGGGATTTGGTGCCGAAGGTGAAAAGCTGCTGCCAGGTGCCTACTGTTAAAAATGCGCTTGTCTCTTCTTGTTTCTTGCATGCTCTGTGAAAGCAGAAAGAATTTGGTGGTTTTCTTTATGTCCATCCCTGTGTGTATGTGTGCATGTGTGTCTATGTGTGCACATTTATAAACAAGGTGAGTGTGTCGTTTTGTCACTATAAGAGTTAACAGTAGAGGTGGCATTTTACTTACCAGCCTCAGTGAAGTCCTCTGAGATAAGCTCCCTTCCCTCTTTATATCTTAAAGTAATAATTTGGACTTGGAGCTAAGAATCAAAATGAAAAAAATCTCGTGGAAACCTTTGCATTTAGCATTGACACTGGAAGGTATTAAACTGATAAACTTTAGATAGAAATAAAAGGATACTGTAAGCCATCTGAATTAGGTTAATAGCTGGCACTTGTGTGGCTAAGCAGTACATAGAAGTATAGAAAACTGAGCAATTTTGCAAACATGCCAGTCATTTCATTTGTAGAAACAGGCCTTTTTTCCTCCAATGTGTGCTTTGTTTCAGAGAGCGTCATCAGGGAAGTGTTTTAGTTTATAGGTACGCTATTGTTCAGATTAGGCTCATGACTAATACTCAAATCACATTAATAATCTGTCTTTGTGTTTGTAAACCCTTGTGGTGCTAATGAATTGACAAGCACACAAGCCCCTTGACAAAGGTCCATGGTGGGAGGGGATGTGCATCCTGGTATATCTCCCCTCCCCCTCCTGGTCTTAGAGGAAACTGCTGGAGTGCCCTGCAAAAAAGCACTGTCGTACTTTCTCCGTAACTGTAAGGCTAGCTCTGTGACAGAAGTTACTGACTTACAGAACCTTGGCATCTTTCAAGAACAAATTTACTCCTAATTACAGCAGTTACGATGGTAATTTGTTAGATTTAAAATGCTTGGCTCTTAGGAACCTCATTATTAACGAGAGTGAAGCGGGAGTGTGGCTACATGGATGGAGTGGATTGAGTCCTCAGGAGAATTGAAGGGAGCTACACACAGAGCAGCTTCCAACAGCGAAACCAAACCAGCCCCCTGGGAGCGGGACCTGAAAAGCTGCTCTGCTCTTTTGCTCTAAGGGCCTTCTCACCAGGAGACCAGGCCTGTACACTGCTCGCCAGAAAGGAAGGAAAATTGTGAGAAAGCACACTAAAATGTTTTTTATATGGTTCCCTGTACATCTCTGAAATGCTATTTGCACATTCTGTCTGAACCAATGTAACAATCTTTCTTTTTGTTTTTTTCTTAAATAGACATCTTCATTTAAAAATGATTTAGAAATGTTTTAGGTTCCACCTAAGTATTGACTACATCCTAATGAAAACCTCTATGACTCACAGTAACTCAAACTGCATACATAATTCCAAGGGAAAACTGGTATTTATCAAGGACCTATGGTACGTTGGGCACGGTGCTGTGTATGCATAAACATTCTTTCATTTGATGCTTTGACAAATTTTGGGGATCTACGGCCATACCATCCTGAACGCGCCCGATCTGTCTGATCTAGGAAGCTAAGAAGGGTTGGGCCTGGTGAGTACTTGGATGGGAGACAAATTTTGGAGGAAGGTGCCCTTCTTTCTAGGACACTGGTAGCTTAGCCCAAATGGTTGCTCTTTTCACTACACTGTGCTATTGGCTACATTTGTTTTTCTTCTTTTTGACAAAGGTATCAAGTAGGAGGGGGAAAAGTAGTAATTAAGAAAGATGAACATTACTTAAGCTGGATTTCTCGGGCATGGTTGAAAAAGCAGCCTCCCTTCTCCTATTCTGTAAAATCCCCTCTCACCAACGCACGTGCATTATTGTCATTTTTAATGATTTAAGTAATTTTAAATGACTTAAAACATTTCAACTTTAGTTTTAAACTGTAGTCTCCAATTAATTCAATTATGACATCCTTAATTGGAGCCAGGATACTATTATTACTGAAAATAGGAAGTCAAGTCATTATGATAAATACTTGGATGCGCATGGTGTGGTAGGCCCTGGTATACGTGCTTTCTTCTATAGACTAACTCAGTCTTTTCCCCCCATTATTAAGTAGAAAGATTAAATTGAATTTAAGTTTAATTTAAATTTAGTTAATTTGAATTTGAATTGAATTTTATTTCTCTCTAATGAGAGAAATTAAATAGCAAGAAATAAGTTTTTGTCAGGAAGGATTGAGCTGTAGAAAGCCATAAACCATTCTCATGTCTTAAGATTTTTTCTGCCCTCCAAGGTAAGAAATCACCCCAGTTGAGAATACATGTATTAACTCAAATCACTTAGTGTTCTTGACAACCTTAAGAGGTAGGTGTTATTAGTAGATTACCTATTGTACAGATGGAAAACAAACCTAAGTAATTTGCTCAAAGAATAGTTAACAGATAGCTAAAGCTTCTAGGCTGTATTCTTCTAACCACTATATGTTCTGTATTGCCTCTAACTCTTCAGTCATTCACTCTGGCTGCTGCCTTTTGGCAAACATTTTGTATCCTAAATACAATCTTTAATAGCAATAACATCAAGTCTGTTTGTTACCTCCTGGTTAACATATGTTTGAATTCTGGCCTCGACATACTTTGTAATTCTGAGCATGAGCACATACCTGTCTCAGCTTTACTAAGCTCATCACTATATTATCTAGTTTAATCCTTTTAATAACCCGTAGAATGAGTAGGTGTTATTATCCTCATTTTGCAGATAATTGAGGAGGTGCTAGGAGGTTAAGAAACCTTCCCAGGGCCACAGGGCAGGTAAACTACTGAACTAGACAAGCAATCTTGATTGATTATGTTTCAAAGCCCTTGCATGCCCTTGGTCACTTCCCAGAGAATCTCCCATGGCAACCTCTGGGTAGATTTTAAACACCCATCACACATTTGAAAATGTATTAATATCACTCAAATTTTTCTTTAAAATAATCCTAGATTCATGGGCAAAAATAGAGTGAATCAAAATTATCCTCTGTGCAATCTAAGTGATTTATAGTAAGAGTTATGATTAATTTAAGACACAAACTACATCAAAACATTGAAATGTTTAGCTAAAAAGGCAATAGTGCCCACACTTTAATTAGAAAGGAAGGTAAAATGTCTTAAAACTTGAGTTGAGCAAGATTACAGAATAGGTCCGGCTATTTTCTTGGTGGTCTGTCTCTCGTTGAAGTCTTTTTTCCTTTATTTCTGCCTCTTTTTGTTCTGATTATCTTCCTGTTTTCTTTCTTAGCACTTCTCAGGCTGACTCCCAAAGGCTTAATTCACAAGTTATGAAAGACCAATACTAGCTTAAACTATCATTTCTCCCTAGAGGATTTGTAATTTGGCAGAAATTGAAGCTTAGTGGATGAAATATTAAGAATGACATCTTAGGCCCAGGGTTAGAAAATCCATAGGAGGACTTTACTGAGCCCCTGGCATCCTACACGGAGGGCTGGCTGCCTATGTCCGCACCCAATGGACCTGTTTGTCAGGTTGTAAGTCCAATTTAAGAGTGCTGGTGTCATGGGATTTGCTGTCTGCCTGTGTTTGTCAGAGATGAGCTTCTGCACTAAATGATGCCCACCTTCTTGTTATTAAACTGAATCTCCCCTCGACTCAGTTCTGGCAGAAGGATTCAGGCCAAGTGATAAGTAAGATGGCTTCTGCTCTTGGCACCTCAGGGTGACTATGTGGGTGGTCTCGCGTGCCTTAGTTTCTCCATCTGTTTTAGTGGAAAGGATCATAACATTCTTGGAGATCACAGAACGGAATGTGCTGTATAAACACCAGGCACTGTTGTTACAATAAATAGGGAATTAGTGACTCTAGCTTAAATTTCCTACACTTCATGACTTGTGGGTGTACCGAAGAATCAGAAATTGTCGCTAGGAAAAAAATAATCCTTCCTCTTCCTATCTTCTGACAAAAGCAGTAGTTTAGGATTTTGGCTACTGTCTGTTGAGAAACACAATCCTGCCTCTCTGTGGAAGGATGAAATGGTGACTACAGTAGAATCTGGCTTTCTTCTAAGTATATCTAATAGCTGGCTTGTTAATATCTGCCTCAAGGAGTCTAACCTCTGTATTTAGTTTTTTTGTTTTCTAACCTGATTTTTATAAGTCTCATTTTTTTAAATTTCATTTATTTCACTCATTTTTTGAAATATTCTTTTGGAATACTTTGCAGTATTAACATTTCCTATAAGGCAAGAAGGGAAAATGAAAATGTTTCAGTCTAAAAGTAGTATAGCTTCCTAATAGAACAATCAGGTAGATAAAGAGAGCAGCTTCTTTCCAGCGGTTGTACGGCATCCTGTTTTCTTTTAGGTGGTTCTGTTTTCAGAGGGTCTATTCTCATATAATGTCCCACAAAGGATCCAGGAGTGGGCAAGTAGATCTTCCTGTGTTACCTGAGAATGATTGTTTATGAAACAGAGGAAAGAACAGTGATTTTTCAAGCCCAGAGTGTCAGATCTCAGATTGTTCCCACGCTGTGCACACTCATTCATTAGGAACAACATATACCCTATGCATCTAACTGGGTTGTTGTGAAGCTCAAATGAGATTTAAAACTGCTTTGTAAATGTGGAAAGATTATGAAAAAAGTTACATCTTCACACTTATTATATTTACGGTCTAAACCTACTTAGTTTTAAATGATGCCAGGTGAGGACAAACACCTGCGGCAGGCCTAGAATAAACTCAGCCTGTAATCTAATCCACACTCCACGGTGTTTGGGACCTGACCTCTTTTAGCTTCTCCCCAGCTGAAATGGAGTAGAGTTCAGGGCAGGAGAATGAAGCAATTTTTTATGACATTTTTTTACTCTTGTATATGTAACAGGAATTTAACCCAACCTGACTGTAAACAACAGAGGAATTTCTGTTTTCTGAGTATCCATGAGTATCCGTGGATTGAGCGGCTTGGAGGCAGCATGGTTCAGAGGAGGGGCATGAGTGTCACTCAATACCTGTGTCCAGGACCCAGGCTACTACCAGTGTAAGATTCACGAGCTTGCCATGGTCTGTGCCTCAGTTTCTTATATCTTGCAGTGTTGTTTGGGAGATTAGGTGAGATAGTACACACTGGCCGTTTCTCCGTAAAGGACTCTGGGCTATTGATTTGGAGTCAGAAGAACTAACTCTGTTGCTGTTTTTCATTGATAGTAAACATTTGGGCAAATGTTTAGCCTGACGAGCAAAAGTTTTCTTCTATATAAAATGGAAATGATAATGGTAATAACTTGGAGTAGCGTGAAGGTTACAGAGGTCAATTTATCCCCAAAGCACGTTGTAAACTTGAAGCAGTGCATTCATTCCATCCATACTATGCATCTACTTTGGGTTCTAACAAGGATTGGTAATCTTGGGAGGCAGATAGATGTGAAAGCTGACTGTTCTGGCACACTGAGGTTAGACTGCTGAAGGAAGTGTGGACATCACATGGAGGGAAACTTGAGGAAAGAAAACGCATAATTGTTTGAAGAATTGGGAATATCTTTCCAGATGGGTAATACCCATGGTCCTACCTTAAGGAGTAGAAGTTTGCTAGTAGATGGAAAAATGGAAGAGGTACAAGGACATTCTAAGAAAGAAGAGTGGTAAAGCTCAGACATGTGACAGAGAATAACACTGATGAGGCCACACTTTACTTTTGCTGGTGCTAATGTGTATTGGAGCGAGTGAGATAGAGAGGGAAAGTCCAGTAAGGTAGGTACCCCAGGAACCCTGTCTGAATGGGTGCTTCTTCCATGATGACAAGTTTGGACTTCATCTGGCATGGGTTAGATGAATATGTATGTGAATATGTACCATGTACCGTATACACTCGAGTATAAGCCGAGTTTTTTTGGCACAAAATTTGTGCCGTAAAACCCGAACTCGGCTTATACTCGGGTCATACAGGTTATTTGATTCGGTGCGCGCACCTAATCAAATGTACGTAGTCTCCAGTCGTCTTCTGCCGTCTGCTTGAGGGGGCGGTGCTTCAGCTCAGTCCACAAGTCCCGGCTGAGCTGAAGAGGTAGGCAGCTGAACTGAACTGTATTCCACTGAACTATTTAACCCACAATATTTAATTGCACATTTAATTAAGTGAAAACCCCATTTAAGGCAGTAAAGTCTTGTAATTGATTCCTCAATTATTGTAATTGTTTTGGGTATATATTTTTATTTTTGAAATTTACCAGTGGCTGCTGCATTTTCCACCTCGGCTTATACTCAAGTCACTAAGTTTTCCCAGTTTTTAGAGTAAAATTAAGGGGGTCGGCTTATACTCAGGTCGGCTTATACTCGAGTATATACGGTACCCATTAACTCCCTAAAAACAGTTTTATCGGTAAACAAGGTAATATTCTGATCTTCCATCTGTTTTACCAATGTCTTATTTCTCAACTGATTCAGAACTCAGTGGGGGAAGGGAAGAAGAAATTATATTCTGAAAATTAAGAAATGGAAGAACAATGCTGGATTTGAAATGGAACAGGAAAAGAAGTAGAGTAAAATCTGAAAATGAGTGTTGAGAAAAATCTACTGTGCCTGTGTTGCACACAGCAATAAAATTACCCAAGAAGGAAAACGGTGCAGGGGAGGAGTTGGAGGTTTGCTACGCGCTGCCTTCTTTGCCGACTCACAGATTTCCTGGTCATCTGAATACGGAGATTCCAGAGAGTCATAGGAAAATAATCCATCATCACAACTCGTGTCCATGTTCTCTAAAATTTCTGTACTGTCACCATCCACTAGATCCAGATCGGTTTCCTGAGGTCTCAGTGGTCGTATCATGCTTATCGCGTTTCTGTTTGTACCAAACATCCTGTCGGAACTTAACTGTGGCTGGCTGAGGTGCCTTTTGGCCAGCGCTACGCTTATACTGAAAACATTAGGAATCCTTAACTTTGGGGGTGGCAAGTTTGATGAAGGCACTAATTGTGTTCCTTTTCCAGGGAGTGAGTTAGGATGTTTTGGAGTTAAGGCTGGGGTCAAAATAGGGCTGGGGGTGTTGGCCTCACTCGACGAAGATGAATAATCCAGTCTCTGAGACTGAAATTTTTTATTCAGTTCATCTGAGAAACTATCATGCTCCTTTTTACTTGACTCAGAATTTCCCTTTCCAAGAGAACTATTCTGAGCTTTCCATTGTGCCTCCTGTTGCCAAGAATATAGCTTCTTGTGTTCTAGTCTCTTTATGCCAAATGTCTCTTCTTCGAATATGGAACTGCTGTCATCAGATGCGGTCAGATACGTCTCGCTCCCCATCCTGCTGCAGTGGACTCCTTCCTCTGATGTGTGGCTGGAAAGGGTAGATGTGCATCTGGACTTGGGTCTTCCTTTGCTCCCATCTTCCTCATCAGAACTCCAGTCACTCACTGGAGCTCCAGAATTCTGGGATATGCCACCATCTGTTCCAAAGCTTGTTCTTGTTTTCTGATTCTGTTCTGGGCCACAAGAAGTTTGATGCAATGTTCTCTGGCCTCTGTTGTTTTCTAGAACTTGGTTATCAACAGACTTTTCTGGAATTTCCATTTCTAGAAAAGGATAGATTATGTCAGTATGTTGCCTTTAATAATCTTTCTGTGCATTTAGCTACACTGTTGAAACTAGCAATTTCATATTAATAAAGATAATTTAGCTCAGTGGTTAAGCACCAGCCACATACACTGGGACTGGCAGGTTTGAACCTGGCCCGGCCTGCTAAACTACAATAACAACTATAACAAAAAAATAGCCTGGTGTTGTGGTGGGCACCTATAGTCCCAGCTACTTGGGAGGCTGAGGCAACAGAATTGCTTCAGCCCAAGAGTTTGAGGTTCCTGTGAGCTGTGAAGCCACGGCACTGTACCCAGAGTGACATAATAAGACTCTGTCTCAAATAAATAAATAAATACTGCATATACTTGAGTATAAGCCAACCCGAGTATAAGCCGACCCCCTTAATTTTACCTTAAAAACTGGAAAAACTTAGTGACTTGAGTATAAGCCGAGGTGGAAAATGCAGCAGCCACTGGTAAATTTCAAAAATAAAAATATATACCCAAAACAATTACAATAATTGAGGAATCAGTAGGTTAAATGCTTTTCAATATTTATTGCT
>CAUYPK010084934.1:0-31437 GCA_963574355.1 Loris lydekkerianus | reverse complement strand
TCCCTCCTCAGAAGCAGCATAACAAAATCCAAACTTGGCAAAGAGCCACAGTATACAAAATAATGATAAGAGGCAAAGAGCCGAAATTCATTTTGGCCGGGAGCCGCATGCGGCTCTAGCCGCGTGTTCGCCACCCCTGGACAAGATTCTTATGCTGTTGCTCTGGGTTGAGTGCTGGGGTGTCATAGCTCACAGCAACCTCAAACTCCTGGGCTCAAGTGATCCTCTAGAGATGGGGTCTTGCTCTTGCTCAGGCTGGTCTTGCACTCCTGAGCTCAAGCAATCCTGACCTTGGCCTCCCAAGTGCTAGGATTATAGGTGTGAGCCACTGCACCCCACCAAGATGAAAGCATCCTTAAAGAACATACATGGATCACTGAAGTCTCAATACTAACGAGATTTTTTTTACAATCTTTACTATCATTGTCTAGATAACCAATCCCAGTTCTTTTGCCCAGTTTCCCTGAGGGCCACTTGCCCAAGCCATCCCACTTTCTTTGTCATTTTTCAAGAACCATGAAGGGTCTTAGATTTTATTCTACTTTCAAGCTAATAATGTAGCTTGATGAACTTTTATGGATGCTGGTAGAGGACGTGAGACACCTGGGTCAGAGATAAAGGATTTTATTACTTACTACATTGACAATAGCCAGGATATCAATGTTTACACCAGTTCCCTGAGCCTCAGGAATGCAAAGATGTCCAGATGATACCCTGTGTACACAGTGGGGTGCATTTCAAAAGAGGAATCTCAAGTTTAAATAACCCAGACTCTTTCATAGTCTTTCATAATCTTTTAAGCCTGCCTAACTTTTGCCCTGGAAGGAGAAATTATTATTCTAAACAGAGAACAAATCTGCCTTGCTCTTTGCTTCTGAGGAAAACTTTCCCTCTGTTTCCCAAGGCTGTTCACTCTACAAACATTTTTGAAAAGATAGTCTGGAACAAAGAGTGTCAGAATCTCTGTTCTAAGACATGCAGAAAGGTGGGAAACCCATGGAAATTGTCTTCCAACATCCGACTTCATTCTTAGTTACAGGTTTAAGGAGAAGAAGGAACTTGTTAAAATGATATAAGATACCACCACTTCAGGCTGGGCACAGTGGCTCACACCTGTAATCCTAGCACTCTTGGAGGCTGAGGCAGGTGGATTGCCTGAGCTCAGGAGCTCGAGAACAGCCTGAGCAAGAGAGAGACCCTGTCTAAAAAATAGCAAGGTGGCTATGGCAGGCACCTGTAGTCCCAGCTACCAGGGAGGCTGAGGCAAGAGAATCTCTTTGAGCCCAAGAATTTGAGGTTGCTGTGAGCTGTGATGCCACAGCATTCTACTGAGGGCAACAAAGTGAGACACTGTCTCAAAACAAGCAAACAAAAGAATATAACCACTTTTGAGAACTACCCTGTTTCCCCAAAATTAAGACAGTGTCTTAAATTAAGTTTTGCTCCCAAAGATGTGCTAGGTCTTATTTTCAGGGGACGTCTCATCGTTCCTGTAAGTAGGTCTTATTTTCGGAGGATGTCTTATTTTCAGGGAAACAGGGTAGGTAAATGACAATATCTAGTAAACTTGGGAAGGCTGACATAGTAGAATCAAACAATTCTACTCCTAGAAATAAACCCTCTCAGAGCCCTTGCACACAAACACTAGCAGACACGTACTGTAGCCATATTATTTATATAACATAACTTTAGAAATAACTCATATGTCTGCCCATAGGAGAATGTACAAATTGTGGTACGTTCATTTAGTGGACATCTATAGAGCCAAAGCAGTAAAAACGAATAAACTAATAGCCACATAAATCATCCTGGAAGAAACCCATAATCATAAAGTTGAATGAGAAAAATCCAGTTGCAGAAGGATTCATATAGGAGGACAGCATTTATGCAACGGTCATACAAGATGATTGCCATCAACTTACTGCTCCATACGTGTACCGTGAAGTATGGGAAATGCATGAAATGGCAAAACCAATTCAGAGTATGTTGCCTCTCTGAGGGGGGAGGCAAGCAGGATTTAACTGATGTCAAAGTTTTACATTTAAATTTTATTATCTGCCTACCCTTTATGCCTTACACATTTTTGCTCACTAAATTAAGATTTTATAAAACATGGATATTGGCTACCCTGCTAGAGTGGGAGAGGCATGAAGACCTGGGCTCAAAGGCCACCAAGTCAGGACAAAGGGATAAAATCTCAGCACATCTCAGTACAGCGTGGGCCGGGGAGGGGGTGGCGTATCATTGTGGCCCTGCTAAGTGCTGGGTCTTCCGTGGCAGCACCAGGAAGTGAACATAAGCTATAGCCCCCAACACTGCACTACTCTGCTTCTGGGGCCTCAGTCTTATTAAACTTCCAGGGAGAATCTGTGATCTTTGCCTCTTTTCCTCGCTTGCTCCCATTTCGAAGTCTAGGGCGAAAGAGGCTGATTGGCAGGGCGGGGGCCACGGGGTTGTGCTCTGGCTGCAGGGGGGAGGGGCTGGCAGGTGACCAGTTGGCATTTTGAGCCCATTTCGTGGGTGGTGACCTCTGCCTCTCCTTGGAATGCATGAGCTTGGGAAAAATCCCAAATAGTGGAAGGAGGTTTGGATTCTGGCTGATTCAAAAAGTGAAAGTGTTCACAACAAACCATGAATACGTGTGATCAGGTAGAGTTAGAAGGAAAGCATTCTAGATTGAAGAAATAAAAATATGACAGTGGAGTTTTTCTAGAAGGTAGGAAATGAAAACCAGGAGGGTAAATGTGAAAGGCTAAGCTTACCTGGTTATAAGGAGTACTGTGATCTCAATCTCTCAGTCCATGCTACTTTTCTAATTCTTATTCTTTTTTTCAAATTAAGGCAAAATAATCTCCTTTACTACATCATGATCTCCTCAAAGGCTAGGACCATTTCTTACGTTGGAGAGATGCCATGCTATCACAGTTTGAGAACACTTGGGGGAGTGGGAGCAGAGACACCCTCCAGCCCTCTGCTGATGCTGAAGGGTGGTGGTCCTGTCTGGTAGCCTTTCTGAATCGTGGTGCCTTCGTGAGCAAAGTGGCACTTCCACTCACTTCTTTGTGCAATGGAGATGAAATAAAATTAGAGACCGGATGTTCAGGCAATATTTCCCTCCTCCCCTGGTCTTTAGCCTGTTTCTGTTTCTGCTCAGACCCTAGCCCTGGCCTTAGCAAGCCACTGCCTGGCGTTTGCTGAATGAATGAACAACATTGGACGTTCGTAGACAGGCTTCTTCCCCTCCTGTTTGCAGCTGCCCTGTGTGAGCTTACTCAATAGAAATGTTGGCAGCTTGGTGTAATTGTTATTTTCATGGGCAGCCTCTAGAAAACTGTTAGAAGCCTATAGGACCTCACTGTTCCTACTTTTCTTTATTTGCTAAACAATTCATTTCACAAATGGAAAACCAGATATGTGCTTGGCTCCAGGGGTCGATGACACAGATCTTGCCATCGTGGAACTGCCAGTTGCAACAGGGGGGCCAGGTGTGTCAATCTGCCTCCCCTGGAAGGGTGAGCACAGACAGCGAGGAGCTCCACGGCCGTCTGTCCTCCCCGTTCAGCATATACCCTTAGGCCCCATTGTCATGCCGTATAATCCTCAGGGCTTTCTAAAAAATAAAGAGTATTCTTTATTTTTGTTTGATTATTTTTATCAGAGTATTTTGAGAAAATGACATCTCTCCATACGTTTCCCCCATGCCCAACTACGACTTGTACTTTACTTTTATTTCCTCGTCTTAGTGGTCTTTTAGGTAGGAATTAGTCGGGTCGCATTTTAAATTTCCTGCTTCTTGTCGTTTCAAAAAGCTCAGTTTCCAATGGTCTCCTCACTCTTTCCTACTGAGAAAGATTGTGACTCTAACAACTTCCGCTGAGAACTAATTATGAAGATGGCAGTGAAATGATTATATCAACAGTCTCATTAATCCAATCACCCGGGATAACCCCTGATGGAAATTAGCAGAGGCTGTAACCCAGCAGGGGACGGGCCCACCGGAAGCACAGGAGGGACCCCTGCTCCCATCTGGCTCCAAATGCTGACGCTTGATCTGGGGGAGGAAGGGTGGGAGGAAGGGAAGGGGTGGATTTTTAGCGAGGTTTTTGGCTGTTGCAAAGGCAGGAGGCTGGGGGACAGAACCACAGCTTAAATAAATGAATCAGAGGTCACCTATGAACCATCGTAGAAAGAAGAAAAACAGCAAACTACCGAATGAGATGAAAGATTTTGAAATCTGCAACAATTCTTTAAGATATTTATATGTACATATTCAAGTAATAAAACTAGTAAGCGTACATAGGCATGACAGATTCTGAATTCAGGAGTGGCCAGCTCTGGGGAGGCAGGAAGGATGATGGACTCTGGGGGGGGGGGGGGGACCGAACATTGTAATGCTTAAACTAAATACCACAAAGATATGAAGCCAAAGGAGGGAAAACGTGTGAGCACAGCTTTGTCACCTGTGGATACAGCCAACGTGATACAGTGGAAGCAAATAGAGTGACCAGGTTCTGAGGACCTTGGGACCTTGGATGAGTTTCTGCAATCACTTCTGAGCTTCCCTTTTTAGAAAAGCATCGTTGGCCCTGCCTTCCTCAAAGGGTTTCTGGGCAAATCCTTTCCCTGGTACATGTGAATACATCAACAAAGCAAGCTGCCTTAAGATACCTCTGTTTCTGAAGACCATCGAGTGTCAGCCAAACGAGGGATTCTTAGCACTGAAAGCTTTAGAGTAGATGTGGCAAATCTGGGAAAAGAATGAGATTAGCTCCCGGCCTATAACAAGGGCGTGCTGTCTTCATCAGAGACACAGAACTTTTTTCGGATGCAGAAAACAAAATCATTCCCCCGAATGTGAGGAAATAAATACCTGGCAAGCGTTGAGGAGAAGGACCTTAAAGCTCTCCCAGTGTCCCACACCCCCCACCTCTAGTGTTGTCTTCATTCTTGCTGGCACCTGTTGGGACTTCCCAGCTCATTGCTGGGGAAGAGGCTGGGCGGAGAGGACATCTGAGCTGCCTGTGCTGACCTGGTCTGATGCTGCTCGGGGCTCATCAGCCTGCTCTTCTTCAAGGGCATAAACAACTGCAGAGATTCACTTCGAGGCACAAGCGTGGGGGGCTTAGGGGGACACAGGTGGATGAAGTGATTCCTTGGGGACTTGCACCTGCAGCCTCCCCTTAAACAGTGATCCTGTCGATGAACCCCGCATTTGTCACCAAGTTTTGACTGATTGTGTGAGTTACTTTAAGACAAAAGACCTCCGCCAGTGATTGTTTTTTCTGCTGGTTTTATGTGTTTGTTGCATTTGTCTCCGAATGTCTAACTCTGTGCTCTGTCTCTGGGTTTCTCTCCTTCTGTGTTTTATCTGTCATATGTTTTTCTTCCTCCTGACTCCTCCAAGCCCTCAGCTGCTGCTGTCTACACAATCTCTTCTTTTCTTGGACATCTTCTTTTGCTATCTTTTTCTTGGGTTTGTGTCTCTTTCTCTCTCTTTTTTCTTTTTAATTTTTCTTGAAATTTCTGGCTGGGGCTGGGCTTGAACCTGCCACCTCTGGCATATGGTAATCCCAACTCCATTGAGCCATAGGCGCCGTTCTTCTTTTTATCTGATGTTTCCTTGATGCCCGTGGGGTTGGGGACTAATAAGTGTTTGAAGTGATTACTGGCACTCACACTAATACTTTGTCCCCATTTTTCTGCAGGAACATGTTCTGCCCTTGAGTGCGCCCAGAATGCAAAGGGAGTGACCATCCACTTTCTTCTGCTTATAGCACAGTTCTCAAAGGGCTACAAGATGCCTGGAGGGACAGGAGGCTGTTACTGTGCTGCGCGTCTTTGCCTTTGAGATTACTCTGAGTCAGGTTGAAAGAGGTACTTCCAAGAAAGCAAACTCCAAGGAGAGGGAGCGAGAGGACCTTGCTGTTCAGATATGATTAGATTTGGGGGAATTTAGAGAATCGTTCAGTGGAGAGAGAAAAAAATCGTCATTTTAGGCAGTTGCAACTTTTCACTGTAGCATGTTCCTGGAGATGGTATCAACAAGAAAAATTAACAACATGAGTAAAAGTGGTCTCACTTCTGCTAAGGTCTGTGTGGTCCCTTGCCCAGCCTATACTCACAGGGACTTTATTTTATTTTATTTATTTTATTTTATTTTATTGTCACATGGACTTTAAAACAAGGATTTATAGAACTAATCTGTGCCTGGCTGGGCCAAGGCTTTGAAGAGTGAAACAGAGGTGTCGTAGGGCAGCTTGCTGTGAGCAGAGAGGACGAATTCAAGGTGGCAAGGAAGGCCTTCTGCCTCTTATCAGGGTCTCTGATTTTTTTTTTGGTCAGTGATAACATGCACAGGGGACTCAGGACTCAGAAGCTTCAGATGCCAGTTCACAGCTGGATTTGCCTCTCTGCTTAGGTATTAATGCCAGGGTTGTGTCCAAGAAATCTCTGACCATTATTTTGGTCAGGTTGTGTAAGAACCGACACCCCCCTCCCCCCACCCCAAGTGCAGCATGTAGACATTTGCTCAGATGTGGATTATTCTAGAGTGCAGACTCCCCCTTCTCTTTGGAGGTGGCCTGCCCTCATTCCCATATCCTGTGGGGCTTTGATTTGGTGCTGGCTGTGTCCTGTAGCCAACTATGTGGGCCACACCAACTCTGGGGCTCCTGTCCCACCATGCTGCTGGGGGGTGGTGCAGTCCTGGTGTCTTGCCTTCCTGGCATCATGTAGGCCAGGGCATGGCTGCATCTTTCATTCTGGGCATTAGTGTGTCAAGGAAGGCCACAGGTCCTATCGGGTCAGAGTGCAGGCTCTGAGGCCAGACCTCAGGAGTGAAACCCGGGCTCTACACTTTCATGTCTTGAGACAGAGTCTCACTTTGTTGCCCTCAGTAGAGTGCTATGGCATCACAGCTCACAGCAACTTCAAACTCCTGGGCTTAAATGACTTTTTTGCCTCAGCTCTCAAGTAGCTTGGATCACAATTCCTGGCTAAGTTTTCAATTTTTAGTAGAGATGGGGTCCTGCTCTTGCTCAGCCTGGTCTTGAACTCTCGAGCTCTGGCAATCTGCCCATCTCAGCCTGTGGAGTGCTGGGATTACAGGCATGAGCCACTGCACCTGCCCAAGGGCTCTATGCTGTTGCACATTGGTTCCTCATCTCTTCCAAAAGGATGATAGTACCTACCTCATGGGGTTGTAGTGAAGATTCAATGAAATCACCCAGAAGAAGACCAGAAAACTCAAAGGATTATAATTGTCAGAGTCCTGGGTCAGCCCAACACTACTTTGATCCTCCCCCCCTCCCCTTTCTTGGCCTTCTTTCCTCTAGCTTCAGGAAGCTGACAGAACCAGCCTGGAGCTTCAGCAGGGGTAGGAGAAAGTGGAGGGAGGGCTTGTGGAGAGTGTCCCAGCTCTCCAAGTGGAGATGCCAGCTTGCACCCTGGCCCAGCGTGTCTCAGCCTCAGCTCCTTGGTTCCTGAGGACCTCTACATACCAGGGATCCGGGCTATTTTATTAAGCTGGAGAGTGTTAAGAACTTACAGTGGCGCACCTAGTTCCGTTCTAGATCAGAATGAAGGCTCCAAAGAAGTTCATTGTTTTTTTCTTTTGCTTCTGGAGATAGGATCTTGCTCTGTCATCTGGGCTAGAGAGCAGAGGTATTATCATAACACACTCCAGCCTCAAATTCCTGGGCCCAAATGATCCTCTTGCTTCAGGCTCTGGAGTAGCTGGGAGTATGAGCATGTACCATGACACCTGGCTAATTTTTCTATTTTTAGTAGAGATGGGATCTCATTCTTACTCAGGCTGGTCTTGAACGCCTGGCCTCAAGTGATCCCCCCACCTTGGCCTCCCAGGAGTGCTGGGAGGACAGGAGTGAGCCACTGCGCCTGGCTAGAAATTCATCTTTCCTTTAATGCCACAGAAATAACATCTAAGTGGAGAGGACCAGATTTCGCCTTATCAAAAAAGAAAAAACTGTTCAGCAGAGCCATCTAAAGACAGGATGGTCACACCTAGGGAGGAGAAGGTAGTGTGGGTGAGAGTTTATTGCAGATGTTGTTGGAAGGACTCTGGTAGCAATAGGACAAGGTGGATCCTAATCTATGGAAGGAAGTTCTGCGGGGCAGCACCATTTGCTTGCTTTTTTTGCACCTTTCCTTGCATTGCAATTCTCTCTATTTCCTGTTTTAGGACACGTTTGGTTGGATGGTAGCAGAGCCAGCGGCACGCCTAGATCAGAATGAAGGCCGGACCTTCCCTCCTCCTTCAAGACTTCAGCTTTTCCTTGGAATGCTCCATCATTCATTCACCCATCATTCATTCAGCAAATACCGATCATCTGCTATGAGTCGGGGCAGGATAAGGCAGGAAAATAAGGAGGAAATATTATGGATGGAATGTCAGCCCTCCCTTCAAGGAAATTTCATTCTGGTCTAGGCAGACAGTCACAGAAGGCAGAGAAAAGAATTTCTTTTGTAAAAGAATTTATTTATTGTTTGGAAATTTTGTTTTTCTTCATTTGTAAGCATTCAAACAATATTAAAAGTACCTAATAAAGTAGACACCACTGGAAATCCTGCCCCCTGTGAGATAATCACTTTTATGCAACAAATATATATATGTACATGAAATATCTATGCTATAAATGTAAAGTGATGGGACAGTTTCTATCGGCTATGGTAAGCGCAAGGTCGACAAATATATAGGGCATCGTAGGAGTCAGATGAGAAGTGGGGTCCAGAAACACTTCCTTGGAGGAGCTCCTAAGAACATTCTATATCCTTCCCTGCTTTCCCAGATCTATAGCTCCAACCTAATTCTGACTGCTGTTTCTACTGTCTCTGCTTAGAAAAAATGATCTTGCCTCTTCCCACTCAAAATCCAAAAGCAAATTTATTGTTTCTAGCACAGAGATATGAGTAAAATATAGTATAATGAAAACCCACATACCATTATCCAGCTTCATCCAATCTTAATATTAAGCCATATTCGCCAGAGAATTCTTTAGGAGAAATTACCCATTACAGACACAACGAGGCCTTCTGCGTACCCTTCCTGTAACATTTTCTCTCCCTCCCTCTCTCCCCAGAGGGAGTCATCTTCATGAAATCAGCCCTTATAATTTCCATTCACATTTTTGTATTTTTGCCACATATGCTGTGTATCCATAAACATTGCAAAGCATTGTCTTGCTTATCTTAAAAGTTTATATAAATGGTGTCTTATTGTAAAGGTCCCACTGTATCCTAGATGTTTTTTGCAATGTTGTTTCTGGGATTTATTTAAAGTTGATCGGTGTAGCTCTAGTTCTTTCATTTTTATCTTATTTAGTATTTATTTATTTAGAGACAGAGTCTCATTCTGTCACACTGGGCAGAGTGCTATGGTGTCAGCCTAGCTCAAAGCAACTTCAATCTCTTGGGCTTAAGCCAAGATCCTCTTGCCTCAGTCTCCCAAGTTGCTGGGACTACAGGCGCCTGCCACCAGGCCCAGCTAGTTTTTCTATTTTTAGTAGAGACTGGTTTCCCTCTTGCTGAAGCTGGTCTCGAACTCCTGAGCTCAAGTAATCCACCTGCCTTAGCCTCCCAGAGTGCTAGGATTACAGGTGTGAGCCATTGAGTTTGGCCTACCTCTTTCATTTTTAAATGCCGTCTGGTATCCCCATGTCTGAAGGTAACGCCACGTACTTATCCATTCTTCTGTGGATGGGTATTAGGTTGCTTCCATTTCAGGGGATTTATTTTGTTCTTGTTTCTCTTAGCCTATAATCAACATTCTTGTACATGTCTTTTTGTGCACATATGTAAAAATTTCTGTAGGGTGTTTAGGGATTTCAAATTGGCCAAACAGATCACACACATTTTCATCTTTACTGGGTGTTGCTAAATCTCTCTCCAAGTCATAACAATTTTTTGCCCTATATGCAGTGTGGGAGCTCCTGTTACTCTTCATCTTTGCCAACCTTTGCCTTATCAGATTTTCAATGTTTACCAATCCAATGGGTGTGAATACACCTCGTTTGTTATTTTAATTTGTATTTCCTCTGTACTGGAGACATGGTGCATCTTTTCATGTGTCTGTTTGCTATCTATTTTTTTTTTTTTTTTTTTTTTCTCTTCTGGGAACTGCTTTTCATGTCTCTACCCGTTTTTTACTCTCGGATGGCTCTGGCAGCCTCACCGTGAGAAAGAGCAAAGCGTGGAGGGGCTGGCGGCATGGTACTATAGGCAAGGCCTGAGAATTCTCCTGTTGATCCCACAAACTCCTTTCGGGCAGCATCCTATCCAGAGCAAAGCCCTGCCTGCTCAAACCTTCCCCCCAATTGCCTAACACAAGCCCACATCCTAGACAAAGTCATCTCTGACACCCTCTTGCCAGGACTCCCCTCATTTCCCCATGGTGTATGTTCTTCCTTGCTGCACATGATAAGCTTGACCTGTTCAGTGACAGGAGAGTCTTGACTGGAAGATACTGACACCTTGAACAGGGTGAGTGCTATGGGCCCTGGGGACAAAGTACTGAGGGAACCCTGAGCTTTACAGCTGGCACAGGTGCTCACTGCCCATGTCACATGGCTGAGTCGCCTCTGCTTCTTAGGACTTAGTTTTTTCATTGATAGAATGAGAATGAGGCTAGATGATCCCTAGGGAAGCTGTTTGGTGGAGTTGAAAGACCTCTGCAGGTGGCCGGATTAATCTCCCTCCACCTTCATTAGCCATGAGGGTTTCTTTGTTTCTAAATTGGGACCAACCAACCCAACAGGTTTGGTGTGAGGATTCTAGTAAAAGGAAATTTCTTGAATTACACAGAAAGTCCCAGTAATATCTATTTATACAACTTAGCGGCACACATAATTTATAGCATTAAGAAATATTTAGACCATAGAGTATGCTGATGTTAACTAATGTTGGTTTAGCATGATAGTCATCAGGATGCAATGCAGGTGATCAGTATGGGTGGCTACCATCTAAATGTGAATACACGTTTCCATCAGGATACTCAAGAACATTCCCAGTGCATGTTTTTTCTCTCTCCTTCCTCCTCCAGCTAGGATCTCAGCGCTTGTGTTTTATGATTATATGCTATAACCTTTGCTGCTGTGTCCTAAAGCGATTGTTGAATTTCACATCACTAACTTCACCCACATGCACATATGGAATCGAAATCATTGGTAATTCATTATTTTGACATCCATTTCTCAAGTGTCCTCTGCGTTGTGCCTTCCAGCTCAGGCTGGGGAGACAACAGGGAACGCAGAAGAGCACATTGCTGCTGCCAGGAGGCGTAGCCCACAGCAACAGAGAGAGCCAGGGAGCAGGTTGGGAGAAATAGCAATGTACCACAAGGCGAAGCAGAGGAAATAAACAGAAGGGGGAGGTGAGGTGCTTCCTTGGGAGCTGAGACCTTCCAGAGAGGAGGTGGCTATAGCACAGTACAGGTGACACATTCACTGGGCCAGATATACAAGGTCTTTGTATTGGTCAGCTCTTGCTGACACCACAGAGTGGGTGCCTGAACAATAAACATTTATTGTCTCACACTCCTAGAGGACAGAAGTCCCACGTGGAGGTGCTGTCAGGGCTGGTCTCGCCTTGTCTTGTGGGTGGCCATCGCCTCCCTGTGTCCTCACACAATCGTCCCTCTGTGAGTGTCTGTGTCCTCACCTCCTCTCCTTACATGGACACCAGCCCTATTGGGTTAGGGTCCTAACCTGATGGCCTCATTTTAAGTTAATCACCTCTTTAAAGATTCTATCTCAAAATACAGTCCCATTTTGAGGTCCTGGAGATTAGGGTGTCAACGTGGGAATTTTGGAAGGGCACAATTCTGTCCTAACAGACCTGTGGTCCGGGAGGCATTTAGATTTCATTCTAAGCATAGCTGGTCGAGGAAACTGAGGGATGCACAGTGAAGTCTAGGCTGATACAACAAGGTGACCCAATGACATTTAGTGGCTTCAAGGATAAAGACGTTTATTCTTCTTGCAAGTTTTGATCCAGAGTGGATAGGTGCCTTCTGCCTCCTGGCCTCACCAGGAGCCCAGACTAGCCCATTCTCAATAAGTGATGTGTGTCACTTTCTTTTCTTAAATTATTTTTTATTAAATCATAACTTTGTACATTGATGCATTTATGAGGTTCAGGGTACTGCTTTGATATACAATGTGAAATGTTTACATTGAACTAAGTAACACATCCATCACAATGATACTCATTTCTTAATAGTTTTGAAATGTACCATTGCATCATGCACATTAGGTGAGTGCCCCCCAAATACCCTCCCTCCTCCCACATCCCCCTTCCCCTCTTTCTCCTCTTCCCTGCTACTTTCTGGACTATAGTTACGTTTGACACATGTCACTTTCAATGGCAACCCATGGGTTAGAGCTGAGTCCCATGGGCACACTCGGCTGCAGAGAAACCAGGAGGTTCTATCTCTAGCGGTTCAACCCCGTGTCCAGGAAAGAGCAGAGAAAAAAACCAGGCGACAACTAGGCTGGCAGAGGCTGCCACATCTCATTCTTCAGCGATGCTGGAGGAAAGTGCACCTTGGCTTGGTTTCCTGTGCTTTCTCTGCCAATGTGTTACATTTTGCTTTTGCTTCTAGGAGTTGTCTGTGGAAGGAGAATGCGTCCTGCTCTTCAAGTGAGGCCTGGGGCTGAGATGTGAGGCTGTTGTTGGGAGGGGCTGGCCAGGAGACGGAGCTTAGGATCCTGGCTCAGCCACTGAGGGCTGGAAGTTAATTGAGCGGAAACACGAGTTAGTCAATTGTCATTCGAGTCAGACCATACGCCTGACACACTATATCATCAAAACCAAGGCATCCTGGGAAGGAACGATTATCACCATTCATTACGCTCAGAGTCTTTGGACACTTCAAAAACGCCAGATTATACAGTTGCCGGCATGGAACCTGGAAAAGATAAAGTTATAATTGAAAGCTACTTACGTGATATATTTTAAATGACTTTGACTTTCTACTTGGAGGCACGTTAAGAAATTTCAAATAATTGTTTTTGGCCAGAGCTAAATTTAGAACCCCTGAGACGGATGGCTCTGTCCTGCTTAGGCTCCTGTAATACTAATGGTTTCCTGTTGTTTGAGAAGAGCTGCCACTTACAGAACATGGCACCTACCGTGTGTGCGCCACCAACAGGCCCTTGTAATCCAGGCGGTATTTCTGGGTAGGGTGGCCAGATTTAGGGAAAAGAAAAATAAAGAAGAGATATGTGAATTCCAGACAAATTATAAATTTTGAAAGTAAATGTGTGTCTGCTATCTTGCACCAGACATATTTGTACTAAAAAAAATTTGTCTGAAATTCAAATGTAACTGGGGATCTTGCATTTTATTGGGTGACGCTACCTGGGAAGTAGGTGGCACCATCCCCATTTTTCAGATGAGGAAATGGAGATTCAGGGAGTCTTCCTTGGGCACGTGCAGTTGGTAAGGAGTAGAGCAGAATAACACCTCCTGGTGTGGCCTGACTTATGTCCCCACTCACCTCTCCTCTGCTGGGGGGTGAAGGTCCACCTCCTGTCCAAACCCTTACTGACCAAATGTGGAAACACCATTAACCAAAACTAAGGCTTGCTAAGCACCTACTGTATGCCTATAGGCAGCTCAGCCTTTCCCCATGTGAGATCTGGGCACTAGCAAAGTGGTGCAAAAACTGATTTTAGGCAGAACAGGGTTGAATGTTTTAAAATAGCTGTATAGGCTCAGTGCTTGTAGCTCAGCAGCTAGGGCGCCAGCCACATATACTGGAGCTGGTGGGTTCGAACCCGGCCCGGGGCATGTCAAACAACAATGACAACTATAACCAAAAAAAAAAAAAAAAAAAAATAGCTGGGCGTTGTGGCAGGTGCCTGTAGTCCCAGCTACTTGGGAGGCTGAGGCAAGAGAATTGCTTTAGTCCAAGAGTTTGAGGTTTCTGTGAGCGGTGATGTCACGGCACTCTACCCAGGGCAACATAGTGAGACTCTGTCTCAAAAAAATAAAAATAGCTGTGTATTTGTTTTAATGAGTTATAGGAAAAACCTGAGTTCCCTACCAGCCCTCATACTTTGGGGATTGCAGCTGAGATGGCTCAGGAGGAGTTATCAGTTGGGTCTGGCAAAAGGTTGCACGTAGGTGATGGAAGTTGGTAAAAAATTCTGCATTCCTGCCGCAAAGGCTGCCTGACCTCAGCACCATCACCTATACCATAAGTGATGGTTCATTACCTTACCAGGTTCAACTCCTGGTAATGAGGCTTCTGGTTTACATTTATTGAACCTTAACTTGGCTCTAGCCACTGTCTCATACTATATTCATTTTGTATTCATACTATACTCATTTTGTATTCATATTATATTCATTTTGCAGCTGGAAAGTCTGAGGCCAGTTGTGTGAACTGGTAACACTGACCCCCTGGATTTGGTCCTGGCTCTGTTTGATTCCATCTGCCTCATTCCAACCCAGTACCTCTTACTGGAAGGAGATTCTTGGCTCTGTCTCAAGATATTATGGGTGTCAGAACTGGGAGGTGCTCCCAGCATCAAGTGGGAGGAGACCGGAGCACTGCCCAACATCCTACAAAGCCCAGGATGGTCCCTGCCACACAGAATGATCCAGTCCACATGTCAACAGGGCAAAGGTGCTGACCTCAAGCCACAGTTACCACCACACTCAACCTCCACATCACCCTAAGGAATTACAAACCTGCTTTTCATCAAAAAAGAGGTTCCTGGCTGGGCTTGGTGGAGCACTTGGGAAGTTGGGGTAGGAGGACAACTTGAGGCCATAGGTTCAAGCCTGGGCATCAATGCAAGACTTTGTCTTTAAACAAAATAAAATAATGAGCCAGGTGTGGTGACATACTCCTATAGTCTCAGCTGCTCAGGAGGCTGAGGCAAGAAGATCACTTGAGCGCAGAAGTGTGAAGTTGCAGTGAACTGTGATAACAACACTACACTCTACTCTGGGCAACAGAGCAAGACTCTGTCTCAAAAAAAAAAAAAAAAAAAAGGAGAGTAGTGATCAGACAGCTAGTCAACCCACTGTAGTGTCAAGTGGTAAGTGTGGGGATCAATTGAAGAAATAATTCATTCTGTGTAGAAGGGCTAGCGAAGGCTTCATGGGGCAGTCTAGCTAGGTCCAGAAAAAGAAGCTGGTATCAGGGAGAAGCAGGAGGCATCAGCAGGGTCGAAATAGCAGGTAGCTGCGGGTTCTGAAACTGTGACACTCAGGTTTTGGGACCTGAATATTACCTGGAGAACGTTTCTCTCGCTCTCTCTTTTTTTTTGAGACAGAGCCTATTTCCCTGGGTAGAGTGCTGTAGCATCACAGCTCACAGCAATCTCAAGCTCCTGGACTCAAGCGATTCTCCTGCCTCCACCTTCCAAGTAGCTGGGATTACAGGCACCTGCCACAATGCCCGGCTATTTTTTGGTTGCAGCTGTCATTGTTGTTTGCTGGGCCTGGGCTGGATTGGAACCCGCCAGCTCAGGTGTATATGGCTGGCCCCTTAGCAGCTTAAGCCACATGCGCTGAGCCACTCTCTCTCTTTTTTTTTAAATGAGGACTCTGTTGCTATTTATTTAAATTTCTAAAGCCATGAAAATTATCAATATACTTTTTCCCTTACTTCATTTAGTTCCCAAGGCAAAGGAAGCACCTTACATTGGTGTTGGATACATGTATGATATCCTGTGTATCATGCATGTAACCTGTGTAATTCTTTTGTAAAATTTCAGGTTGTTATGGGAGAACTTTTTTCAATTTTGGACCTTATGTAGGTGCAGTGGTTAGCACTTTAAATTGGCATGCAGGTGCTTGACAGACCACTCTGAGCTGTTCTCAACCTGTGGGTCACAACCCACAGGAACTGTGTTAAAGGGTCACGGCATCAGGAAGGTTGAGAACCACTGAGCTAAGAAGCTCAGACTTCACCAGGTGAAGGATTTTTATGCTTGGCCAAAGAGTTAAGGTAATATTTTAACTTAAAGACAACTTCAGACTCTCTTCAGGGAAGATCAAGATGAAATCTCCCAAAATTAAAATAGAGGTGTTTCTGGAAGTTGAAGTTGGAAAAGATTTCCAATAATTAAATTTGAGCCATTTTGACAATTGCACTGGGTCGGATGTGATGGCAGAATTTCATCCATAAATTTGGGGTGGTGATTAGATCCACAGGATCAGCTGCGGACAGGGAAGCTAGTGAGGCGGGCATGAGGTTGACTGGCTTTTCAGAGCTTGACTTGTACCTGTCAGAGACTTAGACCAAATGTCCTTTTCTTCTTCTCTGGTGGAAAACTTAGCTGATGGTGTCAGGAAACCAGTGAATGATTCTTTCAGACTGAGGTTCCTGAACCCCTAGGACAACCCCAGGAGGTTGTCTATCTGCCTTAATAGCATTTTGGAAAAAAAAGATCAGTGGACATAACATTATAAATAATAATACAATTTCTATTTTCTGACTTACTCATTTAAAAGTTAATTTTTATCATAAAATGGGCACTCATTTATTTACAAAATTTAGGAAAACACGGAAAAGTGGAAGGGAAAAAATTACTTCTTCCTTTCCAAACAAAATCCATTACTTTTTCAGCTTTGAAATGAAAATTATTTATTATTTAATGTTATTTCTGGTTTGGATTGACTTAGAATGCAAATAACTCTAGCTTATCTCAGAGAATGTGACTTTTTCCCTTCCATGGAGTAGACCTGAATTAATGACCAAGTTTAAATTATATTCAATTTGACAAATATCTGTCGAATGTTTGCCATGTGCATGGGTCTGAGTCGGAGGCTGTGTGTTTACAGAGATTAATAAGGCACAGCGCTGGACCTGAGCAGGTGATAAGCTATAAAGGGAGACAGAACTGTGTAGAGTGAGATGGAGGGAAAACCCCCAGCCCAGCACAGATAGACGCTCCTTCCTGCTGGTTTGTTTATGTGGAGGGCAGGAGGGCGGAAAATGAAAATAGAGGGCTTGAGAATGGGGCTTTTGAGCTGGAACTGAAAGGGCACCTTGGCGTTGGCCTGTAGAAATCTTCAGAAAAATATTAAAGATTTGAAAATACATGGGACTTGTCTTGGTGAGGGTGGCTATGGCGTCTTGAGTGTGGAATGACTGGGGAAGTGATTCATCAGAATTCTAAGTAGCTGCTCTGCATCAAAGAAGGGGACTGGGAAAAGAAGAGGGCTTTGGAAAGGAAGGGTCACTGCCACAGAGGTGACAGCCAGTGACAAAGGAGGAAGTGCAGTGGAGCGATGTGGCAGGGAAGCAGGGAACTGTGTGTATCTGCGTGCACGGTGTGTGCGTATATATCTGCAGGCGGACATGTGTATATGTGTTTGTACGTGTGTGTGTGTGTGTGTGTTTGTGTGTAAGTGCATTCTTCTTTGTTTTAACTCCTCAGATTCCTACAGAACAAGTGCATCTGTGTGATGTAGCTTGTCAAATCCACATGCCCCCCTTTTTGGTCTTTAAGATTATCCTTTAAGAATTTGGTGTCAATTGTTTTTTTTTTGTGTGTGTGTATGTGTTGACATGCAGTCAGATGGCCTAGTTATAGTCTGACTTTCTGTATAATTTTTAATGTTGAGCCCTGAGAACTTTCCAATTAATTGAGGTATATTTTTATTTTTTGTTGTCACCCTGCACCAGTTATCATTTGGTGATGATATCATTGTAATGAAGCACCGGAACTGTGGGTAAATAGCATCGTTTAGTTGCTTATGACCCTGTGGGTCAGGGATTAGGTCCCTTGCATGAGGGAGCCTTGGTGGTCTCTTTCCTGCAGCCCCTCACCCATGGTCTCTTACCCTTTGGGGTCTCTCTCTCCATGTAACCTCTCTTCTCCCCAGGAGGTTGGGTAAAAGAGAGAGAAAGTGTAAGTGTCAGGCCTCTTAAGTTCTGGAGCATACGCAGTACCACTTGCACCACGTTCAAGCTACCAAAGCCAGTCCCAAGGCCAGCCTACATTCCAGGAGCAGGATTGCTAGATACCACCTCTCTTTCTTTCTTTCTTTCTTTCTTTCTTTCTTTCTTTCTTTCTTTCTTTCTTTCTTTCTTTCTTTCTTTCTTTCTTTCTTTCTTTCTTCCTTCCTTCCTTCCTTCCTTCCTTCCTTCCTTCCTTCCTTCCTTCTTCCTTTCTTTTGAGGGAGAGTCTTACTTTATTGCCCTGAGTAAAGTGCCATGGTGTTATAGCTCACAGCACCCTCAAACTCTTGGACTCAATTGATTCTCTTGCTTCAGCCTCCTAAGTAGCTGGGACTACAGGTGCCTGCCACAATGCACAGCTATTTTTAGAGACGGGTTCTCACTCTGGCTCAAGCTGGTCTCGAACTTGTGAGCTGAAACAATCTATTAAATTTAGCCCCCAGTGCAGTCCTGGCCCCATGGCCAGCCTGAGGGCTCTGTGAATGCGGCAGGGCACAGGGTGAGAACTCAGCACGACCCAATCTCCATGGACCATCTCTTCCCGTCTAGGGAAGAATTCAGTTTTCCAGAGAATTAAGATATCTGTTGGGAGCAGGGTTCAACATCAACTTCCTTCCAGTGGGACTCCGTGAGGGAGTTTCTTAGGCTTTTCCACTCTACTAAGTTTCCACAATGTGGCTTAAGCCTGCCTGTCCATCCAAAACATCTCACCACGAGCAGTGAATTTGCTTTCTGCGAGGCTGACTTCAGAATTCCTGTGCTGCTTTCTCTCTGCAGACCACCTTGGCTTGTTCCAGGAGGGCGTCTGTCCCCCAGACTTGAAACTTTCCCAATGGCTGTCATGCTGAGGGGCAGTCTGGGCTGGGTTCTCAGGTGCTTATTTAATTCAGAATGTGCCTGAGCCCCCACGGACACACTTGGAAACCCCAGGCAAACCCTGTCCTCACTCTGAAACAGAGTTGGATTCCCTAGATCAACCCCAATGCCACAGAACTTTAGTGAATATCAGTTTTATTTGAATTGTTCTGGCGAGATGGTGGTGAGGAACAAGATCCTGCTTCCCGATGATCTAGTTCTCCAGAGTTCGTTTTATCCAGCGTGGGGATGCATAGTGCTCTTTTACCTCTGACCCCTGACCCCCCCCCACCCATTTTCCCAGAGGCTAAGCAGGCCCCAGTGTTGCTGGAGGCTGGCACCCAATTTATCTCTATTGTTACCCTAAGAGAGAGAGGCACGGAAATCTTTCATTGAATATATATCCTGAGCATCAGGTTAAATCCATAAAAATGGAATGTTTACCTTCTAAGAAGAAATTTTTATTTTTCTTGCTTTCACAAGGGAGCCTTAAGCTGACATTCCTGTTTTCATTTTAAAACGAAAAAGCATCTTCAAACATACCCTCTAATTCTATTTCAAGAGAAAGGCCCTCGGTACCTATTTACTAATTTATTTTGAAAGAAGCTTTCCTTGTAGGAAGAGAGGGGGCACAGGAGATGCTGGGTTCTGGGAGACTGTGTGGTCAGAAGGGGCAGAGGTGGGATCTGGGGGGGTGGGCTGAAGCCAATTGTTCAATGAAATGGAAAACCTCTGGGAGAATGAGAGTCTGGGTGGGGGGAGGGCACCCACACATCCCTTTCTATTTTGGGAAATGTGGTAGAGTTCAAGGGGCAGGGCCTTAGGAGTCAGAGAGGTGTGGGTTCCAATCCTGGCTTCATGTCTATTTGCTTAAATTTCAGAATATTAGAGGGCACATATGTTTGTTTACATAATTTGTTATTGCACAGACACAGATTGAGTCAAAGTTGTTAAGCGTGCCCTTCACCCAGATAGTGTGCACTGGCTTCATGTCTTCCTGTGACCTTGACCTCTTGGACCCTCTTTTGCCTCATCTGTAAAATGGGAAGAATAACACCTGTCTCACTCTCAGAATTGTTCAGAAGGTGAAGCAATGTATCTTTTATTCATCTCTGCCTCTTCACATTTAAGCCTCTGAACCGAATTTGCCAGTACTTGGGAGATTTCTCAAAGCTTAAAAAAAAAAAACCTCTTTATTCATTCTTTCCCTTCTACCCCCATCTGCCCCAAAACTCCCCAGAGAGAAAATGCTGAGATCTTGGGCTCCTAAATAGCTCCTGAGAGGTTCCTGAGCTTCAACAGATAAGGCCAAGTATTTCTGTGCATGTTTCCAGAGGGGAGAGATAACAATAGGCTCTGTGCACAATGTCAAAGTGGTGTGCTGTGAAATAAATCTTGTTACTCTAAGAGAAAGAACAGTGTCTCTCCTTGACTTGCTGAGTGTCCCGTTCCTTATTCAGACATCCTTACCTGAGTATCAGTATTTTTCTACAGTGGAAAACAGAACCTAAGAGAAGACCTGATTCCCAGCGTGGTGATAATCAGTTCCATGTCATAATAATAAATGGTTTACTTCTCATTTTATTATCAGAATGCCAGTCAGATCAATTCTTTGGATCTAAGACGGACTGTCTATGGGATTTTAAGTTGTTTGACCTTGAGCATGGCTCTGCTGAAATAGACTCAAGATATAAAAATCCACACGCCAACCCCCCGACCCTGCATACTCTCAGAGAGGAGCTATAATTCACATCCATAGGGAGATCGATATTCCGGTGTCCACAGCTGTGAGCAGTGTCCCTGCAGTGATTGTACTCACAGTGCATACACATGGGGAAGCGCTGCTATTCCTATTGTCTTTTTGGTCAGTTAAGGAATATAAAACTGTATACTTTGGAGACAATTCTGATTTTTTTTTCTTTTAGAGACAGTGTCTTGCTCTGTCACCCAGGCTGGAGTGCAGTGGTGTGATCATAGCTTGTGGCAGACTTGAACTCCTGGGCCAAGCAATCCTCCCATCTCAGCCTCCAGAGTAGCTGGGACTGCAGGTGCCTGCCACCGTGCCAGGCTAATTTTTATGTAGAGACGGGGTCGCACTGTGTCGCCAAGTCTGTCTCAAAATCGTGGCCACAAGAGATCCTCCCACCTTGGATCTTGGTCTCCCAAAATTCTGGGATTATAGGTGTGAGCCACTGAGCCTGGCCCAGGTAAGATGTATTCTGATACAGAAAGTGGGAGGATGTGTCATAGTTCTGGAGGCCTGTGTCATAGTTCTGGAGTCATAGTTCTGTGTCATAGTTCTGGAGGCCAGAAATCTGAGATCCAGCAGAGATACTGCCTGTAGGAGCTTTAGGGGGCAGTCCATGCCATCTCCTTCAGCATCTCTGTCCTGGCACTTGGGTGTGGGGCTGCATCACGCCAATTTCTGCCTATTTCTTCGCATCACCTTCTCCTCTGTACATGTGTCTTCTGTCTCCAATATCCCTCTGCCTCTCTCTTGCATGGACACTTGTCACTGGATTTTGTCTGCCTGAATCTTCCCCCTCTCCAGGTCCTTAACTTAATCATGTGTGCAGAAAACCTTTTTCCAAATAAGGTGACATTCACAGGTTCCAGATACATTGTATTTCTGTGGACATCCTTTTGGGGGGTCACTTTTGGCCTACCACAAAGTATAAGAATGACTTCTAATTGGATGATTTGAAGATGTTTTTTCTTAATTTCCATGCCTTGATGTTTGGAAACCGTTATACTGTGAGGTACCTGGGAAAATATAGAAATAACTGTGTGTCTACCTAAGGGCTATCATTCTGTTCATTTCTTTCATTCCAATAATGAAATTTCACTGATTCTCCATATTTTGTAATGGGTGTGGATTTCTGAGACTCAGATATACTAAAAGGAAACCCTTAGTGGTTTCCCTATAATTGCTATCTCAAGCTTCATTTACCTGAGAGTAAACACTCAGGTCGCTGTTAAAATGTCTCCAACGCTTCATTAATTTCTGAGTCTTTTTAGATTTAGAGCCAGGTAAGGGTTTTGCCTATGCCTTGTCCTCCTTGGTGGGGTTGATTCTAAGCTCCCGGGTAGGGAGCAAGACTTCCAGCCAAGCCACCTGCGTTGAGGACCAGCTCCCTGGGAACCGGTGGGGTAGTCTTGGGCTGCAGATCGGGTTCTTGGGAAGCGGACTATGAAGTGCGGGATGTTGGCTAAGGAGTGCCCTGGTGACCAACACCAATAGAAGTGGGGAATGAGCAAGAAGACATGGGGCTGTGAGGCAGGTTCAAGCTCTCGGGTAGCTCTGGAGTGAGGAGGGCTTCTCAGCAAGGCAGCTCTCTGCCTCAGAGGCAATCCCTTAAGGGGCAGGTAGCTGGAGGCTGTTTGCTTACAGGCTGGCGGCCCTGGGGCCACATCCCAGTGCCTGCAATAGTCTCTGTGGTGCTGCTGGGAACACTTGCTCGTCTGTGTTCTGGGGGCAGCTCCTCCAGGTTGCTCGTGCCCCCTTCCTCCTGGGGGACATGCAGCAGAGGAAGGTTTGTGGGAGGAGCTACAGTGTCCACCTCTGCAGCTTGTCCCAGGGCCACCTGAGACTCATCATCTTCCTCCTCCAATCTCCATTAGGGATGCCCTTCGCCTTCAGCTAGCACCTGTGCTGGGCCTAGAGGCTGAGCTGGTGGGATAACACAGACTTTCAGCCCTGAGGGGGACTGATTCCTTCTTGGGCTGTGAATCCTACCATCTCTTGTCCATTTTCTGTCACTGTTGGATAATAGAGTGTCAAGAGGTGCCCAAGTAGACACCTCTTGCCCCCAGGGTCTGCTAGCCCTGCCATGGAACAAGTTGCCAAAGTACTCAGGTGGCAGTGACAGCTTAAACTGCAACGGAAATCTTCCTTTGTCCCCTGAAAGAAGTGTTCTCTGTCTGGGGGCAGAGAGCCCAGGAAGCACAAACTCACATGGAGCACCGAGAGTGACGGCAGTGAGATAAGGAACCGGCTGGCTGTGTTCTCCATAAGGAGTCATAGATCTCAACCAAGGTCTCTGATAAGACAAGAGTTGGTGAAGAAACCAGCCAAAACCAGTCGGAGACCAGATGATGATAAAAAAAACAAACTATCTCAGCGGCTTGGTGCTCATAGCTCAGTGGTTAAGACGCTGGCCACATAGACCGGGGCTGGTGGGTTCAAACCCAGCCCAGGCCTGCTAACCAACAATGACAACTACAACAAAAAAATAGCTGGGCGTTGTGGTGGGTGCCTGTAGTCCCAGCTACTTGGGAGGCTGAGGCAAGAGAAAGGCTTAAGCCCAAGAGTCTGGGGTTGCTGTGAACTGTGACACCACGGCACTCTATCAAGGGCAACATAGAGACTCTGTCTCAAAAAAAAACAAAAACAAAAAAAACAACCTCAGGTTGCCTTCACTGCTCATTATATCTTGCTTATGATGTATGAGACACTAAAGAAACTCTCACCAGCACCCTGACAGTTTGCAGAGGCTGTGGCAAATCCTGGAGGTTACCCTATATGGTTTAAAAGTTACCGCCAGTTCTGGGAACTCCTCACCCTTTTCCCAGAAATCTTATGAATAATTCTCCCTCCTAGTAATAAAATTAAATAGGAGGTGATAGGATGGCCTTACTAATAAACTATCTAACAGAGAAAAATAAACTAACAGAAAAAAGGATAAGGTCACAGCACATAATTGCCCTTTTGAAGGGAAAGATCACAGCACAACAGCCCTTTGTTTGATTAACCACCTGTGAAGTTTGTTTTTACCATACTTGAAAATAACAGATAAAAGGAGCCTGATGCTGCCCAGCCCCTGCTCTTGCCAGATCACACTCCAATGACTCTGATAAGCCAACCTCACATAGAAGAGAGAGACAAAAAACAAAACAAAACAAACAAACAAAAAAAATAATACAGCCATTTACCAGCTGCCATTTGCTACCAGCTGGCAGCAATCACTTTTTTCTTCTCCCTTTACCCAAGCTGCTCCTCCTTTGCGCTGGCACTTTTCTTTTCTTCCTCTCATGTTGTGCTCTTCCCGCCTTGAGTAGTAAACTTTCTTTATTCATAGCTATTCTAATCTTTGTATTGAGAATTCTTTTTCAACTCATGCCATGAGTTCCCACCCTAATAGAAGGTATAAAATAAGACCCTGGAGGGCGGCACCTGTGGCTCAAAGGAGTAGGGTCCTGGCCTCATCCCCATATGCTGGAGGTGGTGGGTTCAAACCCAGCCCTGGCCAAAAACTGCAAAAAATAAAAAAAAAATAAAAAGACCCTGTACACAAGGGGTTTCTCTCCATTGCTCTGTGAGATAGCTGCTGCCCTGTCTATGGGGAAGCCTCCTTTTTTTTCTTTTCTTACATTAATAAACTTCCTTTTGTTCCACTCTCTTTGCTCACTCTTGAATTCTTTCTGGAGCAAAGCCAAGAACCCACTAGGCCTTCAGGCTGGGGCCCAAGTTTTGGGGTCCACTTTCCTGTATCAGTAGGTGGAGACACATCTTGGTTCCCAGGCTTCCTTTAGAGTAAAGGACCATATAAAGTATACAATTCAAAATGGAAACTGCACTGGGGGCACCCATCATCTGAAAGTGCCACTGTGAAGCTTTCATGTCTAATTTGCCATTTACCCTAGACACTGTTCCTGGCTCTGTTTGGCTACTGGCCTCCATTCCCTCTGATCCTTTCAGGCGGGTCTTTTCCTGGCTGTGGGTGGTTTCCTCCCTAGTGTGTGTTTATCAGTGTGTGATGGATACTTGGGGGGAACTCTATCCAGAGCTCCAGATTCTCCACCTCCCACCCCCCCATGCCCCGTGTAGCTCTTTCTCCTTCAAACTCGCCTCCTCGGTTCTTTTAAACTGGGATCTGTCTCCCCAGCCTAATGAGTAGCCCAGATTCTATCTGCTTCCACGATGCAACTCTCTCCTGGAAGTTTTCTCCAGGGTTTGCATGAGGGCATCTCAGGGCTGTGTGGTTTGTTTCCCATCTTTCAGGGACAGTAGTCCTTTGTTTCCTCATGCCTAGTGTTGAAAAGCATTTCCATGCATTTGGTCCAGTTATGTGTTTTGTTTTTTTTTTAAGACGGGGTCTCACTCTGGCTCAGGCTGGTCTCGAACCTCTGAGCTCAGGGCCTCGGCCTCCCAGAGTGCTAGGATTACAGGTGTGAGCCACCACGCCCAGCCTTGGTTCAGTTTTTGATTGTTTTAGCAGGGAGGGTTAATCTCAGTGGAAGTGGAATTTGGGACATTCAAAACCTAAAGGTGGAAAGTTTGCTTTTTTCCTTCCGGTTTCTCCATGATCCCATCCCTTTCAGGCAATATCAGCCTGAAATTTCATGGCCCCAAAAGCCAAAGGCCACAGGTTGAAGTAACGGCAAGAAAAACACAAATAAAAATAATATATGGCTTAACCATGTATCTCTCATTCTGCCAAAATTGTGACTCATACATTTCCTTTCACCTAATCAAGTTTTATTGTCTTAACTGAAGAAGAGATACAGAAGGTTCTGTTGGTGTATAAACCCTTTTTATTCTTGGTTTTTATTCTGTGGGGGAAATTGTCCAACTGTACACATAAGTCCCCTGAGAAACCAAATTGTCCAATTCCAGAAACTTTAAAAGCAGCCTAATGAGAGTCTGGGGCTCCCAATAGCTTTCTCCCCAGGTGGCTGAGATCTGAATATTCTTGTTCCATTGTGGACAAGGCTCCGATTCACTCATGTGCTGAGGTCTCTAAAACCAAACACCCATGTCTGCAGTACCATACGTCCTTTGCCAACGTACCTCCCTGGTACAGGGTGAGAGAAACCCAGGCCTGCTCACTGCGGGGTCAGCATCAATCCTGAGGAAAGTGGAGATGAGAACTCTTGGCGTTTATATGCCCTTTCAGTATCTCTGCTGCTTCTAACTACAATAGACCTTCCATAGCTGACCACATCGTTTCACTGACCACCTCTTGAAGTTGACCTAATTTTTCATATACTGGACATGCACCTCATGTACACAGCCTAGCTGCTTATGCTGATCACCTCTGTATGTTGACCAGATTTTTACAGTCCCTTAGGTGATCAACTTACAGAGGTTCTACTATAGTCTGTAGTGTTGAACTGACCTGTGAAGGAATATCTCAGCTACCTTAAATTCAGGTTGTAGGAAAATGAGTTGTCACTATTCACTGAGATAGGGAGGTGCCTGTGGCTCAGGAAATAGGGCACCAGCCCCATATACTGAGGGTGGTGAGTTCAAACCTGGCCCCAGCCAAAGTGCAACAAAAAATAGCTGGGCATTGTGGCGGGTGCCTATAGTCCCAGCTACTTGGGAGGCTGAGGCAAGAGAATCATCTAAGCCCAGGAGTTGGAGGTTGCTGTGAGCAGTGATGCCACAGCACTCTACCGAGGGTGACAAAGTGAAGCTCGGTCTCTAAAAAAAAAAAAAAAAAAAATTCACTGAGATACACTGAATATTCATTGCAGTTGATCTCCAAATGGCTAAGAGTTAAAATGTAATATCCATCTGAAGACCATTATCATTACCACAGAAAGAACCCATGGGATGTAAGATTGAATCTGACATCTTGTTAAGAATTAATTTTTTTGCTGTTAAAGTGGAAAACATGCCTTTATTACATAGGCTTCCAACATGGCCATATAAAAATTCTTGGCATCTTGGTTAAACATGTATATATTTCCTACATAATTACAGTTGTATATAACATAATTTAGCTTTTGAGAATACATTTTAAAAAATTCAATAAGTATTTTATTTCTGAGTAATGCTGTACAGGATTCAGCAATGTCTAATTTGGGGAAAACAGTACCTAATTTAGGTACAACGGTAAAAATCGAAAGTGCATAATTGAGCTTGCAATGAAGGATATTTCCGTCTCAGCCTTTATTCTATAATAACTCAGTGCTTTTTTTTGATGATGGAATTTTAAAGTAAGTTCACCCCAGTCTCCAGATTCCTGTATCTTACAAAGCAAAGGAGTAGAATATAAAAATGAGATAAATACTATCATTGTGATTAATAGCTCACTTTATTAGCTGCTTCAATAAAGCAAAACTTTATAGTAAAAATGATGTACCAGAGGGTAGGGTGTTGTGGCTCACGCCTGTAATCCTAGTACTCTGGGAGGCTGAGGTGGGTGGATTGCTTCTGCTCAGGAGTTTGAGACCAGCCTGAATAAGAGCAAGACCCTATCTCCATTAAAATGGCTGGGTCTTATAGTGGGTACCTGTAGTCCCAGCTACTCTGGAGGCTGAGGCAAGAGGATTGCTTGAGCCCAAGAGTCTGAGGTTGCTGCAAGCTGTGATGCTATGGCGCTCTACCCAGGGGAACAAAATGAGACTGTCTCAAAAAAAAGGAAAGAAAAGAATGTACTAGAAAGTACTCCTTTAAAGCCTTTTAAATGCTAGGCTTACAAAATGACAGATGTGGGTGAAAAAAATCCTCAATGATGACAGTGCAATAGACTAGTGTCCCATGAGTAAAGCTGAGCATGGCAGAGATAGGCTGACTAGATTCCATGGAGATTATACTCTGAAATTGGTACCAGGGTAGTTTCTAAACATCACTGGCCTTAATTTAATTATGCAAAGATTCCACTTTATTAGCTATTTTAAAAATTCAGAGAAAATTCCTTTGGTTTTGACATTGACTACAGTACTACCTCCTTCCTTGAAAATGCCTCTTCATTTTCAAGGAGAGTCTTATTGTCTCATCCATCACAAAATTCAGGAATTGTTTTGGGGAGGTTGTCAGGAATGGTGAAGAAGTCACAGTGTTCATTACAGTCGTCCACATGATAGTCAATAAATGGAGAGGCCCATGTAGAGTCTGTTTCATGTCCCCTTAGAGAACATATGAGGATCAGCTATAAAATGTCCAGAAACTGGGTGCAAACCTAGACCAGGTAAGGATGCTGCTAATATGTAAAGATGTAGTGTCCCCAAAGTAGTAAATTAGAGTGTCACAAGTGATCTGGACCACAGTATTGATAATTTCCAGATAATAAATTAGTTTGGGATTGATGAACAGATGTCGAAAGGAATAAAAGAGAGGCTGAAGAATAACCCGTATTAACTTTCTGAAAATGGTACAGATGAACCAGCCCTCAAAACCAGTAGGAAAATCCATGTTGATGCCATCACTTCTGAGGTATCCTTGATGATCCATGGGACCCCTCCTAATGGAAATGGAATACGGAACTGCAATAGGAAGATTAGGAAACATTTTCAACCAACAATTCCACACAGTTTGTAGTGGCCAAAGGTGCTATTTTGGGAAGCCTCATAACAGCCAGAATCATTGATTGGTTAATGCAACTACAAAAGGCACTTGCCCCAAATATGCCCCATCTCTAGCCCAAGTCTTTTACTAAGTCAAATGCAGCCAACTGGGTGAGAACCATCATAATTATGATTCCTGCCAAGTTGGGATCAGAGGTTCCACCTAGGATTTTGTCTCTGGGTACTTGGCTGGAATCTCCTTGTGCCAATAATCATGGTGGGTGTAGACTCAGTCAAAGTCAAAGTCTTCCCTGTGGGATGTGGGTTCCCTGGGGATGACAGCTCACAGCTTCTGATAATATTAATACATTGGTTAGAAAACGTCATGAGTTCTGTTAAATGTAAGCCCTCATTTTCCAATCCAAAACCCACATGTACAATTTCCCTATACACTTTTTATCTGGTGATCCTGAGATAGGCTTTAACCAGAGGGATCAGTAGCACCATTGCTGAAATTCCAGATTTCATGGGTGTTTCTATCTCGCACTTTTTGGACACCCACACAACCTTGACAGCACAGACGTTTTAGAAGTAAAGGCCGGGCCATGTTCCTTCAGCTGCTGAATCAATTGCATGACACCACCATTCTAAAAACCATAAGGTGACTCTTTCAAGATCTGCCCCAACACAGACTGTTCTTGTCTTGGGAACAGAAAGGAGAAAGACGCCTGCTAAACAAATCTGTTTCTCTTTGTGAGGTTCATTTGAGGAGAAACACTAAATTATTCTGCTTGCTGTCCCTGGTCATGACGATGTCTGAAAGTCCCAGAACAAACGAAACTTACCATGTAATGAGTTTAGATTTTTTTTTTTTTCATCCGGGTGAGAATTAGCTTAGGTTATGTGTGATGGTGGCAGCATGGATATCCAAGCAAAACACACGTGTGTGCTCTGATTGACACATACAAGCTCTGCTGGGCATTTGCAGACATGTTCTGGCGACATTTCACTCCAAAAAGAGATTTTATTTGGGTGCACCTTTAAAGTATACTTAGTATTGAAATGAACTATACACCTATGGATCAAAACAACTCTTTTGATAATCCGAATACATTATAGAATAAGAATGTTATTTCTATGAAAATAACTAAGGGGAACAAAAAGAAAAATCAAACCATATTCCTCAGTAAATATTTTAAAGGGAAATAAGTGGATCAGCCTCTGAAAGTCAAACCACATCTTGCTGCACTGTTATCCGTGCTGTAATCCTGTTCCCCACCAGGCTGCAGTTGAACGACAACCTTGGTTCATGACTTTTGTTCTCTGTGTCAGAGCTGTCAGCAAGCTCCTCCGCAGGCTGAGGATTGTGTTGAATTCTCATGAGAACAAGATTCCTACGGAGATCCAAATGACTAATGTGTTAGTCTGCTGGGGCGGCCATAACAAAGTACAGAGACCGGGTGGCTCAAGCAACAGAAATTAATTATCTCACCCTCTGGAGGCTGGAAGTTCAGGATCAAGATGTGGACAGAGCTGGTGCCTGTGGTCTTTCTCCTTGACTATTAGATGGCCACCTTCTCCCTGTGTCCTCACGTGTTGGCTCATCCCTCTATGCCGGGCTGTGTCCTTGTCTTATAAGGACATTAGTCATGTTGGATTAGAACCCACCCATATGACCCTGTTTTAATTTAATTACCTCTTAAAGGCCCTGTCTCCAAACACCATCACATTCTGAGGTCCTGGGATTAGGATTTCAACACAAGAATTTGTTTTGGTGGGGAATACATTCAGACTATGGCAACCAAGTCTGGCCAAAGTAAAAGGCCATTGGAGCTGTGTTTGGAAATTTCCGGAATGTTCTGTGCTTGAGTCTGAATCTTCCTGAGAAGGTACCCTGCTTTGTTTATAGGCGGGACAGATTGTTTTTGGATTTATTTAACCAAGAGTTTACAACTCCTTACTTGCAGGGATAAATGCAGGAACGGGGAAGGAGGCTGAGCTGGCCCCATCATTCCATTCCCTTGTGCTGATGACATGTGCATCCTACACGTCTCTTTTCTAGAGTTTGCATGGGTGAAGTCTATTAAGATGACCTTTATGAAGTCAGTTTCTTTTAGCTTGATGACTGCCCTGGAAAAATTTTGTGAACGTGACAATGAGTATGAAGATGAGATGGAATACACAGTCTGATAAAGAAGGTAGAATTTCAGAGGTGACCTTAATTCTGGGACGCAGACATTTTTCAGGGAGTTATCTGATGCTTTCACAATAAAGACAAATGAGGGAAAGGGATAAATCTTCCTTAAAGAGAATTACAAACGTGGATTCTCGCCCCCTAGAAGATGGAGCTTCTCCTCCCTTTCAGTGGGCTGGACTTAATGACCTGCTTCCAAAAAACAGAGAGTGGAAAGGGAATAAATGATAATTTTACAGTGGAGAAACCTGGCAGAGATCACCTGAGCCAAGTGATCCAGGTCGATATAACCACTGACAAATCATGATGCTACCAAATATTCTTTGATATCACATGATCAGAGCGCACTTTATCTCCGTGGTACTCTTTTTTTTTTTTTTTTTTTTTTTTTTTTTTAGACAGTCTCACTTTTTCACCTTTGGTAGAGTGCCGTCACAGCTCACAGCAACCTCAAACTCTTGGGCTCAAGCAATTCTCTTGCCTCAGCCAACCCAGTAGCTGGGACTATAGGTGCCTATCACAATACCCAGCTAGTTTTTAGAGATGGGGTCTTGCTCTTGCTTGATGATCTTGACCTCATGGGCTTAAGCAATCCACCTGCCTCGGCCTCACAGAGTGCTAGAATTACAGGTGTGAGTCACTATACTGGCTCTGTGGTATTCTTATCAAACCCCCATACCCTCAGCCTTATCATAAGGAAACATCAGACAAAGCCAACTTGAAGAACATTCTACAACATACCTACCAAGGAATGTGATTCAGCCACCAAAAAAGATGGAGACTTTACATCTTTTATATTAACCTGGATGGAGGTGGAACACATTCTTCTTAGTAAAGCATCACAAGAATGGAGAAGCAAGAATCCAATGTACTCAATTCTAATTAGAAGGCAGCAGATGAGCTAATACAAGGGAGGGGGTGTCACGGTGTATGACACACCTCTGGAGGTGGGACACAATTATAAGGGGGACTTTATCAAATGCAATCAGTGTAACCTCATTCTTTGTACCCTCAATGAATCTCAAACAATAAAAAAAAAAAAAAAATACCTGATTGCTCACTACTCATCAAAATTTTCAAGGTCATGAAAACAAGGAAAATGGAGAAACTGTGATAGACCAGAGGAGACATGATGAATAAATTCAAAGAAAACTCTGGATTGGATCCAGGACCAAAAAGGAACATGGGTGGAAAAACTAGTGAACTCAGCCTAGAG